>BGZK01001474.1:0-145767 GCA_005406025.1 Eumeta japonica
GCTATTGACCGTTGAAATGAAGAAAATTTCTCAAAAAGTCGCGCACCATTTCAGCATATTAAAATAAATTTAAAAGTTAGGGAATATGAAATGGAATTAATATTAACAGTATAAATGTTATCAATGGCGAGTATTACTTTTATGTCAATACGTTTAAGTCTTCCATTGTTTTAATTGTATTTTAAATAACAATGTGTTTCCATCACAACAGTTAGCAATAAGCAGCTGCCGCTTGCGGTTTTTCTGACGTAAAATTGTTCCACAGAATGTGACTACTGCTCAACTTAATTTTATTATTACGTTATTCATTACATATAGCACTTGTAAATATTTTTCAGAAATACCCTATTCGTAACAAATCACGTATACTTTAATAGTGATGCAATAGAATGATATAGCTCTAAGGAAGGTAAGACGAAGGATGAAAAATAGTAGAAAAGGGTACATTGAGGTCATTTGACCGTCTGGGAGGATGACTTTGGAAGACACACGACACACATACATACAAACATGCACACACATACGTCCATGCACGCACCCTCGCCAACACATACACGCATGCGGGCATCCCTCGGAAAATTGTCCGAAAAGTACTTCACAACGTTGACATCTCGATTTTTGAAACTCGCACCGGAAATTATAACCGCTAATTCTACATTTTTTTTACATTTTCGTAACATAGGAGATAATTTTATTACGTCCAGCACGTCATAATATTTTCGTCGAATTGTAATACCTTCAGAAGTTCAAATACATGTTATTTGAATGTTAAAGATTGTACAATACATGTGAGACGAATTTCGACAAACCCTGCATAACGCAAGGTACATTAGAATATATATATATTTTATCATAATATCTTGTTTTTATCATTAAAGATGTTAATTACTGTACGTGCGTGGTTCCAAAGGCTTTTCTTATCATATTTAGTAAATGTTTTTATCGATATAGTCACTAATAATAGTTGTGTAGTGGCGAGTATATGTGTTATAAAAATATTGCTGATACCTTCATCACGTTCTAACACCTCATCATTGCCTTCGTCACGAATAGATGAAACTGAAAAGTGTCTATTTTTTAGTTTATATTTCTCAGTCAATACAGGAAAGTTGATATCGAATAGAATTTGTTATGACGCTAAAATAATTTTTCGATTTCTCGAAGTACGGCATATGAATCTCATACTGAGATTAATTATTACTTATAAATATACAAAGATTAACGATTAACAGTTCAAAGAAAATAATGATAAAATATTATTAATATGAGAACCGCTTTTTGCCGTTAATGAAGTTTTTTTTTGTAGCGCTGTGTGTTGATCATATATTGCGTATATACCCATTAAGCATCGTTCATTCTACCAACATGATTTTCATAAGTTTTTTTTTAGTATGTATCGAGACCCTATACCAATACTGATTTATGTATATTCTGCGATTATATTACTGACGTACCGTTGAGAAATCAATATAAAATTAATAGTATCTAAGTATTACAAGTGACACTTAAGTATCCACAAAGCCACAACATAGTCACTTTACGACCTTTGACCCACAAGTCCGCTCTAGTAGATGTAGAATATTTATTCGTATTCTTCTTTCCGTTTATCATCTTAAAATATGCACGATTTAAAGCGTCATCTATGAGCGCTCGTGGGGAACATATATTTCAACACAATTCGTTCAGTATTTCTGTGTGACGCCCACAAAAAATAACCAACAGACAGACACGAGTAAAAAATGTTTAGGGTTTGTATAATTCTTTCCTCCAAATTTATTCGAAGAATATAGCCGATGTGGATTAAGTAGACTTTTCTTAGAAATATAAGAGTTAATGCCGCTGTGTCGTTACATTTGTCCAACTTTTGACCGGTTATTTTGTAGTAATACGTTATTAACAAAATAATATTCATGTAATGCTTACATTTGTGAATAATTTAGAAACCTGCGTTATAGCCAGGTTTTATATTCTTTCAGATAACTATTTATTTGACACGAAGTCAAGTATAATTAAGTGGACTATTATAATTGCCGGCCTTTATTCCATTTAATTAATAAAGTTATAGGCTAGCGAATACGGCGGATCGATACGTATTGTGGAAGCTGCGGGCCTAGCATGACGGTCTTGACAAGAACCTGTCTATAGAGCCATCTTTGTCGCGTCAATACAGTGAGCTTAAGGGACAGTCCTATAGAGATTCTTGTCTAGTGTGTCATGCTAGGCCCGTTGGCATGATAAGCGAGCCGGCAAAAAGTATCGGACGAAAACGCGCTCGCTCCAAAGCGATATTCGGAATCGGATTGCGCCGTTAACGTAAATTATTGTTTTGATTAGGTCCATAGTTTTTGGAGTCCAATACTTGGAAGTTAACAAAGGCCTTTGTTCGTTGCGTTCCGGCGGCGCTGCCGGCCCAATTCGCCGGTAAATATTTTTTGTGCCGCGTTTGCAAAGCCGTGTAAGTAAGTGGATTGCGTTATTTGTCAGAAAGAATATTGCGTACATCAATGCGGGTGTCGGTAAGCGTGCGTACGTAAACGTGACTTCGAAATAATTTTTAACACAATTGCATTTTGCAGCTGATAGATCTTTTTATTCGCCTGATGAATAAGATTACTGTAAATTTTGATTAAACAAATATTTCAATACGACTTGATTCATTGTTATTTTAAATATTATCAATTGTTAGTTAATGAAAAATACAAACATTTAACCTATATCTTTTGCTGTATCGTTATTTTTGTTTTTCTAAATTCCCGCCAAGAGTGTAAATCAAATTCTAGGAAGCTGTCGGTTCAGGCAAATTGATGGTGTTGATCATCGACGTGTCTGACGACTCACCGTCACTCACACGCATGTCGCGTGTGCTGATATTCTGCTTTCGCTATTTGTTTAGACGCATTGATACGCACGCACGCACGCAAACGTTCTGCTTTCAAAGTAGTGTTTGAATATATGCGTATAAGGATTGGATATCTTTTGAATAGACCGATTAAAGTCTACTTTCTCTGGCATCCGTAAGGGTTTGACTGATATCTGATTTCCTCAAATTAGCATCAATTTAACAGGTAGATTTATATGAATCACAAAAATGGTTTTTTTAATATCTCTTAAATTATTAAATCAAACAATTCCAAAATCTAACCAGTGTCATTTCTAATAAAAATGCGTCGAGCGCTGAAAACCCGATCGAAAACTGTTCACTTATTCGAGGAAAATATAAACGAAAAATTTCGAAACGAAGTATTTTATATTTATAGATATTTAGATGATGGATTTTTAAAATTCAGTCAACATTTGTGTTGATAAAACTGCATCGACTCAGTTTCGGTTCAAATCAGTTCAATCAACCAAAAGATTTCGTTGCCAAAAAATTATTAAAAGGCTTTATATTTCTTAAAGGTACGATTATAAAATCTATTAATTTTAAAGTTTTTAAAACCGTATCGAATGGTGGATATCCCGTTTTAATCGGTTAATTCACTCAAACAATATATTTGACAAAATATTTGAAAAATGATACATGTCAAGTTTTTGACATTTAATTATTTGAGAAGGGAGCACTGACAATTAAGCTCTAAGAACTTTATTATAACTTTTTGAGATATTACAAAACGTATGTACCCACATATGTTTTTATATGTTTCTCGTTTATACGCTAAACATAAACAACGCATACGCTGTGTAGCAAAATTTTTAAGTAACAAAAATTTTAATAAAACGAAAATTTTGCCTCTTTATCATATTCTAAAGAAGTACTCCTAAAATGAAAAAAATTATAATTATTTTTGTCGTAAACTATCGGCAAAATTTAATGAAAAGTAAGGAAGCCGATAACACGAGAGAAGCCATAAAACAACACACCAATCAATGCATTATATTATATAACTTGACATATTGTTTTTCTTGCAGTTTAATGGTTATTGACTTCCGAAGAGATCTTAAAAACGTCTTATGAAAACAATTGTTGTTGTTGTCGAATCAGGTTGAAATTACCTCATCGCCGCTGAGGCACGTGTTAACGTGTTTCACCACGTATAAGAAATATAGAAAAAAAATGTTTACTTTTACACTTAAATCAATTCTATATAGTTTTAATTAATTTTGATCGAAACGAGACTTGCCCCCTTTCGACAGACAGGGGGCGGTATAAATATAGATTTTTTTTATTCTGTTTATCGCATTCCTGAATTGTTGACCCGCGCCCGGCCCGCGCCGCCCGCGCCGCCTGAACTGGTTCCGCGGACGGCGACTCGCGGTTTTTTTTCGACCGCATATTTCTTCACCGGCAGCATTTCTGTCGAGATGCGAATAGAAATTAGGCAAATTAAACAAGGTCATTATAAACAGGAAACCTACACGTGTAAGGATATATTTATAAGATATTTAAAATTGACTACGCAAACAGTGTTTAAAATACTTAAAGTAACGTTAGTTTCGGTCGATGGCTGTATCCGCTTAGACGTCGGGATACTTAGCTGTTTATGATCGTTTTCCTATCCCTGCTAGTTCTTGATATGGATGTCACTTTCGGTCTCGGTTAGGGTTATGCATCTCTGGCTGCTATGAATTTTCAAGAGTTTCTCCGGAATGCAGTTGATCAAAATTATTGAGAACGGAGAATGTTTCGTTATATCCCATCGCAGGTAAAGGATTTACAAGAGATTACAAAAAATGTATCGTCTATGATGAGAATAGATTTGACAATTTTTCAAAGACCTACTAGAAATTCAATCTTGACCTTAATTCTGAGAGCGATTCACATCTCGACGAATTCTTTTCATTCTTGTAAATATCCCCATTTCAGAATACCACCATAATCTAATATATAATAAGCAATAGCCGTTTGTTCGTGTGATACGCACCGCCATACCTTTTCCCCGATTGCGATAAAACTTTGTCAATTTAGTAGAAAGTTACGAGTATGGGCGTATCAAAATTAACTTGCAGGTGTTGCGCTTGTCCGGAAATGCAAGGGCATTTCTGCAATTCTAGAAAATACGATTTACACTTTTTCTTTATATAGCATTCCATTTCAATAAATATGTTCGTTATCGACAAGAAAATAAATATCCATTTTTCTTCTGTTCCTAATGAAACTCGATCAGTCTTTCAAATTTCAAACAAGATTTCCAAAATTATTTCTCTTAAAGCAGCAACTAGTCTTCCTGATTCATCAATGCTCAGAGCTAACGGTGGATTAGGAGATCTGAAACTCTACGTAAATAGTCCTTGATTACTCAAAGGGTGATTAATAAGAGATTTCTTGAAAGTTCATCTTGAAGCTATAACAATTAGTGGTACGCATAGTGATTTTTAAAGAAATAAAACTATAAGTGTTTATATTTATAACTTTTTAAAATTTATGTCCTGGTGAAATTCGTTCAGGTCTCGAATATTAAATAATTCGCGTAATCATATTTTTGAGGCGCGATATTGAAACTTTTGCATGTTTGTTCGAAAATAAGAAAAATAAATAAAAATTTGGTTGCCTGTAAAGTCGGTATACGGGCGAAAGTTTTACGTGACAACGACTTTGAATGGTAAAATCATTTTAATGTGAATATTCATTCGTATAGTAGGAAGAAGGATGAAATAATAGTAACAATTTAAAACATTTATTTATACAAAGAATTATATTTAAAACATTAATTTATACAAAGAATCTCGCACTGAATTTCATATTAACAAAATTTTATTTTTACCTTTACATACATACGTATTTATATACAAATATACATACAATAACTTGCAATACATTTGCAAGCTATTTTCTAGAGCGCGCGGCAGACCGATCATTTGAGTCGCATCTCTCGTTTGACTCATCGTTACGTTACCGAGCGTTACACTTTTCATAAGTGAAGCCGCAACCTAATTTAAGACGTTGTCAAATAATTCATTTTGCAAGAATTAAAGGTTGTTTTATCAAAAGTTATCTAATATTCACAGATTTACTTAATAAAAATAAGACGCATAGAAAGTGTCATTGTTTGAATATAAAGAAAGACATAACGCTTTGATATTTATTCAGATACGAAATGTTGTCCGTGATTCTACATGCGCGACGTTACAAGGAATTTCTTCTTCCATAGTAATCCGTGTCAATCCTAGTAATGCGTGTATTATATTGTGTTATGTGGCTACATAATCGATGTAGTGCATGAGCGAAATCGAGAGCGGGCCGGTATTAGTAAATACTGGAACATTCGATTTTCTGTATTTCCACAGATAAAGCTAAAAATGAAAAGATTTCAGATTGTGATCAGATTTTTAAGAAAATTTTTTAAATCTTCTGCGCAGGCTTATTTCTTTTAAAATAGAAGATTTGGATTCTTTATTCGTTTCTTCCATTAACAATGTCCAATGTCATTCGTTTTCAGTTGGATCTCATTTCAGTGCAGCACGAAAATAAATACTGATTAGCACGATTCTTGTTCCGATATGAAATTATGTATGACGTAATAAAATACAACGTTCTCACGGCCTGCGCTTGAGAGAGAAAGAGAAAGAGAGATAGAGGGAGAGAGAGATAAAATTATAAACGATGTCCATAAACGCCGTACGACAAAACGCCGAGGTAGAGACACTGAAGTCGTCCAATTAGCGCGGCACCGCTTCATTTAACGAATTACGTCCAAAGCGGACGCTTCGTCGGCGTGTGCGTAACCGACACCGAGGTGGGCATCAGAACCGTAACGCGGCGAGGGCGATCGCCTCACGTTTTTATCTGTGCACGAGGGTATCTAAGGGTATTTTTATGATGCGACCGGATGGCGATGCCGTCGTACGGTAAGCGGCCTTAAGTTGGTTGACCATTCCAAATTCAGCGTATGCGCTTATTATCGTAACGGCTATATGATGTCGCGAAGCGAATACAAAGTCGCTTGTATTTAGTTTAACGATTTCAAGATACAGGGAGTCATTAATACGCTTTCGGGTGCTTCGACTTGCTTTCGATATCGCTTTTTTATTGGCGATTCAATTCCAAAACGACCGAACGAAAGGAGAAAGCTTGGTTTTAATTTAGTACAAAATGGGCAGTATCCATTTGGTTACGCAGTAAAATTCGATTTTGGAAAAAAATTTAATACCTCTTCGTTTCATTACAATGTTTTACGTCATCTGCGGCATATCATGTAATAGAGTAATGATAATGTAATATATAATTGTGGTTACTTAATGTCATCCTATTAATATTATAAACGTAAAAGTTTATGTGTCTGTATGTTTCTATGTTTGGATGTTTGTTATCCAATCAGGCTTTAACGGCTGAACAGAATTACCTGTAATTGTAACAGTAATATAGTTTTTGCATAAAATTTACATAAAAGCTATAATTTACGAATGTAATGAATTTTGCTCGCAATTTTGCTTCTGTGACCGTAGAACGAATTCTTCAGTTACGTCGATTCGTTTTTCGTAATAACATTGTCCAAGAGAGATTCAAGTTCAATATCGGTTCGGTATCGGAATCGCGAGCAGGACCGGGATCAGGATCAGGAACGTAAGTAAGATCGATTATTTACAAAATTATTTGCGGCCTTCCGTGTGTTTTCAGTATAAGAATATGGATTTTTCTGGTATGGAATCAAAAACGGGATTGATATCGGGATCATGCTTAACAACGTCATCGACGGATATAAAGGATGAAAGAATTCGTTGTACGTACACGCGGCAGAAGCCGCGGGTGAATTATGTATATTTTGAAAAGAAACGGAATCTACTTGAGACCGGAATTGGAATCTAAAGCGGAACCAGAACTAAAATTGAAAGCAGGAACAATATCAGAATCATGATTAGCAGAGTGATCAGTCGATACAAATGATGAAAGACTTGATGTCCACGCGGACGACGCTGCGGGCAAGAGTTAGTATAATTGTATATTGTCAAAAGTCGAGTCAGATAAAATGACAGAAACAACTTCTTTTATCTATGAGATAATGGAAATTTTGACTTTATTTATATCATTCAAAAATATTAACAAAGATGATGTCATACAGCCAATCAAATTTCAATTGGGGGTTACAAAAAAAAGGCATAACTTTATTTTCTACAACAATTACACACCAACAATTGCATTCAGACGAAGAAACGTATATAGTAATAGGAGTGAAGCAAGTATAACTGACATTTCCTTCGAGCGGGTCCGCTTGTGTCGTTAAATCCAAAGACAATCAGTCAATTTGAACTTCCTGGGGGTGACCACGCGCCGCGATTCCTATACTTCGTGTAATTTACCGTCTGGACGCTATAAAAGTATAAAATCTTACAATTAACGTAGCCAATTTGACTTGGTAAAATGTTGCGTGATTACAAACTATCCTTTTGTTCGATATCACCTTATTCTTTTTTGAAACCGGATTGGATTTTTTATAAGTTAATTATAATTTTTTATAATATGTAGATATTTTTATTACCTCAATAAATATGTAGTTGTATTTTGAAGTTAAGAATTGATGAATGAAATATTCGAAATCGAACATAACATAATCATATGTTATTCTATTTACATAATCTTATTTCCGAAATACAGTTTAAAAACTATATGAATTAATCTTCATAACCTAATTGGAAAGCCATAAAACAACTCGTTTTTATTTCGGTAAGCTCGTAATAATATTTCAATTTAAAAAAAAAATGTTTTCTCTTCACTTATCTGTATTTGATGGAACCATTTATTAGATAATAGTAATAATAAGTTTAGACATTAATAATTAAAGATTACAAGCGGTTTGATAAATAAAATTTAATGTGCATGTTATTTTTTGTAATAAATTTTTAAATTTATTTTAACATCAAGATTCAAAACACTGCTAAATACATATCACCTTAATAATTTAAAGTGACTGGAAACAGTAAAGTCGATGGTTTTATCCAGATTTTGTAATTACGCGTTCGGTGTGTATACAGCGTGATTCCTCGGCGCACCTTTTTGTACACCTTCCTTGGTCGCGCTCGGGTGCCCTCTGGTGAATGACTGGTGAGATTTCTATGAAAAAATGTACCATCGGATCGCAGGAACTATGCGCCGTGAACACGGTCGTTAGAGATAGTTTAAGGTGAATGTTAATGTCCGAACGTTATTAATCAGTTAATAAACATTCTCTAAATAATTCTGCGACATCTTTGATAAACTTTGTTTAATTCACCTTTCATAAAATAGAATCGGACGGTTGGAAGTAATAATCGCACAAACGGAATACAAATATTAAACCGAATTTGTCAATTTATGATTTAATTTTTAATAGGTAACCAATATGACACTTTCCTTCACCAATAAATGTATAAAATCAAATTGCGCCTAAAGAACTGCTTGAATTTGAAATGTTGCAATTTGTATACTGGAGGTAATTTTTTAAGTCTACAAATTGTTGCTGTTCACGTTATCAAATCACTATTCGGTATCTTTGGAAATCACCGCCGAAGATAATGCGGTTGTGCGGTAAATAGAATGATAATATATCAAAATTAAAAATCGCACACACCACTAGATTATGTGTAATACCATAATAAATAAGGTATATGCCTACCTTATTATTTAAATATTTTTTTCGCTAGTGAGTTGTCCGAGGACTTCTTTTAACGAAAAGTCACGTCTAAGATGAATTTTTGACTTTAGAACTAACCAGTAAAAGTGATGTTTTGTTAAAAGTGACTAAAAGAGGCGCTAGTTCTGATCAGTATAGCCAGTAATCGTTTGTAATTTTAGTTAGTTTAATAAAGAACTCAAAAAATTACCAGAATAAATAACCCTCAATAAAGCTTTCGACTAGTCAAAATCGACTAAAATTGACCATATCAGTACTAGATATTTTGTGGATTTTTAAAGGGTAAACAAACACTGAAACAAAATAGGTGATCATCGCCGCCAATTAACACACCTAACTCCAAGGGAGTCACCAGTGTATTACCGATGTTTTAGGACGGAATAGCACATTTGAAGGAGGAGAAAGTGGGCACCAGAACTTTTAGGAAGTCTTAATATCTCATTCAATCTTTATGTGTATGCCTCACAAAATTTATATCTCGCTTGTGTATATGTTCGTTTGCATGTTAATTGGTTTGGCGTTCCTCTCTCAACAGCATAATGATATATCTCATTCTACCCCTTTGCAGATTATCCGCATGATTCGTAATCAAAATAATTAACTGTCAAGATGACGTCAATCCATTTGCACGACCCACGCGCCACCTGACGTTCAAATCGGATCAATTTGTTCTAATTACATTCATTAACATCTACTACTACCGTCAAAAGACATTTATATGTCAGTGACACATAAAACGAGATTTCCGAGAAGGATCAGTTGCCGTTCGATTTGAAATATCAAATCGAACGTAAACACGTCTCGCTCGTACGCTCGAAGCGAAATTGCACTCGCAAAAATATACAGTAACTCAACGCCGATGCGTCGATTTGATTCGAGATCGGTTGGGATCATGAACGCGGTACGGTAACGAACGCGTGCCGGTAATATGCGAACGCGAAGTCTTCGACTTTCACCGTGCGGTGCGCGCTGCAACGGTACTTTCGCGGGAAGCGGCTAGTTGAATTTATCCGCTCGCGGGCCTCGCGAATAGCGTCCAATTTGCCTTGGATGCGGCGGACGCCGGCCGACCTCGCGGCCCGGCGCGACTGCGACACGCCGCCGTCGGCTCGTCTCACCTCGTCCGTTCTGTGGCTTTTGCTTTTGAAAAGCTGGGCTTCTCAGTTGGATCTTATTATGTTATTATACGGAAGAATGGCTGAATAGTATGTAGACATTCGTCTATATACTATTCAGACGAATGCATTTAGGCATATCGTCTGAATACAGTCGTCTTTTGTATTTAGACGATTAGACATTCATACAAATGTACGAATGTATTTGGACATATGTAAATACATTCATACGTTTCAAGTCTATTAGAATAATAGGGAGAAAAGGTACACAGAAAAAGGAAAAAATTAAAATAAGAAATGTACTTCAAAAATATTTTTTTTTAAATAATGCTTGAAATTGGCTTTTGAAGGCGAATAATTTTTAATGTTTTAAAAGTTATTTATAGTATTACGTACTTATCATAAAAGTATAAAGAATAACGTCAAGCAAAGAATGCACTAAACAATTTCCGATTTTCCAACGTCATTCAAAAATTTTCGGTTAATGTGCCCACTTAGGGGTTAAACTATTTCTTTATTTGAAATCATAACATATTACTGTACTATATTACAATATAATTCATTTGTAGGTAACAAAAATGTTATTTTCAAATTCCGAGTTATCACACTTTCTGTCATTCATTACGTATTTATCTAGCGTAATATAGTAATCGGTGCATCGCATGAAATATATATTTTATTTACATAAAATATATTTACCATAATAATACTTTATTCATCATCTCAAACAGCCACATTTTTATAACGTTAATTCAAATCAATATGCAAATTGACGCACACCGACTAATTTCACATGCGACAATTCGAAAACCCCCTTCCAGTGAAGCGACTGAAATAAAGGTACCACCGAGGAGCCCGCCTCGTGCTCGCCGGCGCGTCGCAGTGGGAACTGCTTGACCTTAATCTCCGGCCACCTGTCCGCGGGGACGGTCGGTTACGGAATCCGAATCATGGGAATAAACTTTATACGGGAGGGGGGCTCCGCCACGAGCGATGCCGTTGCGCCATGCGTTGCCGTAGAATTTTATAGCGGCAGTCGAATTGTATGATCTCGTCCAATAGCACGTTTAGTGGACTATTTTTAGAAATTAAAGTTTGCATATTTTTTTGTTCATTCTCTCTCGTCGGTATGAGCTACAACGCTTGTATTCTCATTCTCAGATATTCTTCGTTTCGTGCAGCCTTTCATTCTGGGCTGGCAGGTTTATAAATATTTATCCTACTCATTAATTCTTTTCGTTGTTTGCTTTTATGTATTTTTCTCTTTTTTATTCATTTATTATCGTCTTTAATTTGATTTCTTTTCTCTTTTATATACGTTTATTTTTTTTTCTTTTTTATCATGTTTTTCCATACTGTACTTATTCTAATTATCTTGGTTATACAAGCATCTTATACCTGTACACTTTTGTTAGCGTAAGTCTGCGTACTGTTAAGAGTTTTGCTCAACGGCCTGAATATAGCAATCGTTATATCGCAATCGATCAATGGCAAAGTCATTTCGTTGTTGCGTTAAAGAAAATCAGATTAGTGCAGTTAACGATTAGAAAATAAAGATTATAATATCGGCCGATCGCAGTTAGCGTACAACCTCCTGAGGTTCGGCACGTAGTTAATGCTGTGAACGTCCATTTTTCCGTCAAGGACGTCAATTCCTTGACGTCCTGTGAACGTCAAGGAATGCTTACCGGTTTAACGTAAATAAACAAATAATCAACTGAACTATAGTATGATTCATAAGTAGGTTACCGATAGACACAAATACGATATGCATTCCTCAAACATAACCTTTTTATTATTCTCAAATTAGTTGTTATGAATAACTAACTGAGAGCGTTGTAGATTTTTAAAAATAGCTTACGTGATATAAAAAAATACTGTTATATATTATACTAGAAATTCATAATAATAATAATAATAAGAAATTTCATGTAGACTTTGTAATTACACAAATTAATTCCTAAAATCGCTTTTTCTTCTTAATCATCTCACGATTCACTCGTAGTTTTTTGTTATGCTTATTAAATATTTACACTTAGATTAAAATTCACGATGACGTTCTTTTCTTAGGGTTCCAAGCCAAAATGTTGCGGAACGGAACCCATACAGCTTCGTCATGTACGTCCATCCGTCCGTATGTTGCAGGCATTTTATTCAAAAACTACAAGACTTATATTAATGAAATTTATTGTGTAGGTGTCTTGTATAAGCCGCTACTGAGTTTCGTCGTTAAATAACAAAAATGAATATTTCTAGGGGACATACCATGTATGTAACAGAAGCTGAAAAAAATTTTTTTCATTGAACATCAACGTGTGATACATACTTCGACAGTTCTTTTAAAACACCTTAAGGTTTATAAGCTATTTTTCTAATTACATGAATAATTTCGGATGTAATCGCTCCGAAAGTTGAAGGATTTGTGTCCCTCCCCCTTTATTTTCTAAACCATATGTCCAAAAAATATGAAAAAAGGTAATGCTTAATAATTACTTTCTACGAAAATTATTTTGAAAATGGTCGGATATACTGTATTTGAGTTATTTTCAAAAAATTACGCTTCTCAACAAAAGTTCCATGAAGATACGCTCTTTTGCTTAGGCATTTTTTTTAGTTATAGGAGACTAAAGTGCTTATACCTATTCTGTGCGGAAAAATGGAAAATCGAAAAAGTGTAACAACGTACTTTTTCATCTACAGTGCATTTCTTTGTAATAATGGTTTGGGAACCCTATAATGAGTAGGTATGGTCCGGTATGCTCTTGGCCAGTTTTCTATTGTTAAATTTTACCAAGAAAACATATTCAAATACGTTCCTTATCTTTCAATACTAATATATAAAGCTGAATAGCTTGTTTGTTTCAACGCGATCATCTCTTGATCCACTAGTCGGCTTTGAAAAATTGTTTTTGAATTTGATACCCCAATTTTCGAGAAAAGTTGTTAGCTATCTAAATAGATTTTTGTGTTTGGACGCACTAATCTGTGGAAATACTAGTTGAATTTGAATTTTTTTTTTGAATTTGATAGCCCCATTTTTGTGAAAGTTAGAAGTTATCTGAATAGTTCTTTGTTTGGTTCTTTGAATGTGCTAATAGCTAAAATAATCTAATGAGCTAAACTAGGTACCATGCAGATTTGAAAAAAAACATTTTTACATCATCGATTTTTGAGGATTATAATCAATGAAATTTGATTTGGTGATTGGTTGTATAATGTAAGGATCCACTAAGAAAGATTTTTTTAATTCGATATTTATCGGAGTAAAAGGGGGTTGCATTTTGTATGAAACTTTTTATGCAGCGAGGTACGACTATGTGTGATGTAAATATTTTTTGTATGTATTTTTTGCGTTTTTTTTTTGTGCATGCTTAAACCATTCATCTGAACACTATGAAACTGGTAATATGTCGTATTCGCGAATGAGGACATTTCCTAAAAAGAAAACTAGCATTCGTATCTTACGTTGTCTACATAATAAGTTTGTGTAATTGAACCGAACTACTGAACCGATTCTAAGAATTACTTCATTAATAAGAAACACTGCTAACATTCCGCCTTGGCCTCATCTATATATTTATGCATTTTAGATCCTAAAATTCTTTCAATCATAGAAAACTATACTATCCCCAAGAAATATAGCCTAAATTTTATTTCGATACTGGCATTTGTCCTGGCTACGTTCAAATTGGAACTGTGACCGGAAACGGAATCAAAAAAACGGAGGCAGGGAGTAGAACTGAGGGCCAACAGTAGAGTTCGAAATCGCGTGTGGGATTAAAATTAAAATCAAGAATAAGGCCGGTATTGAAATAAGAATCAGTAATCAGGTGAGAATCGAGAGTGGGACCGTAATCGAAAGCGGAATCAGAATCGGAATCAAGAGTGAGACAAATTGGCATCAAAAATAGGACCGGGATCGGCTTCGACAGCGGCCAGGGTCATGATCAAGGTCGTAATCTGACGATGTACAATATGAAGTAATTCATTGTACGTCTGCGCGGGCGGAGCCGCGGGCGAAAGCTACTTATTTATACAACAGGAGCAATATTTTGCTATCGCACGTACAAACCTTGCAATGGCTTCACTAATGACTTTATTTTTTACACATTGCGACACCGCCGAACATGCGGCCTATCGAATCACCTCAATAAAACAACAATATATAACATAATACAATCGCATCTGTACGCCGCACTTCCGATGCGTGGTTCCCGTCGCAACGCTACGCTTACATTATAACGAACGTATGAATGAACAATACGTCCATTGACGGGCCAGCACCTGCGGCGGCGGGCCACACGTGGCGGCGACGTCACCTGGCCGCAGCTACCCCGAGCGACGCCGGGCGAAAATCTGTATGGGGCGATGCGCGCGCGCAGATGCCGGAATACGTTGGCGATATGTGCCCGTTATTGTTATGGCGGCGCTATCGCTATTGTCGCCGGCCGCATTGTTTTCATTATTGCATAAACTTTGAATTTTTATGTTAAAAAAAAAAGTGTAATTTACGTCTCTTTCGTGTATTTTTAAAGGGAACAGTGTCGATACATTTCTTGTATTAACGAACATCTTTACGAACTGGCACAATTATTTCTTTTTATAGATTTTTAGGGTTGAATTAATGTGTTATGTGATATACTTAAACAAATCATTAATAGCACCTTGTCTGAGGCTGGGTTGTGACGTCTGAGTATTCATTTATGTGTGACAATGCACAAAAAGGCTCTAAATTAACTAACGTTAATTCATTGTTAATTTACACGCTTGTATTTGCTCGGTCTGGTATATAATACTAAAATGTATTAAGTGATTTAATAATAATTCAGGATTGGTATTTATCCCCGGAAGAACCTAAATTATTTAATGTCGATGACTAGTGATGCGAAATTAATATTCAAATAAACATAATAATACACGAACTCTGACATCTGCGCACATTTGTCACAGAGAAAGTCAACAATGTAGTAACAGACAGTTGCGACCTCTGTCAACAGCTGCTACCGGGACGCTAAAATGCATCCCTTTTTAAAACACGTTGAACTACATTATTATAAACAAACACGAAGTAATTTTTTTTTATTTTAGCTAAGTAATAATTATAATTTAATAAAGAGTAAAAGCCAATTACTGGTAATGTAAAATGCTTCAATTTAAAGAAGTTAAATAGTAAAGGCATTTTAAAAATAGGAATTAATATAAATACAATTCAGAAATAATATTAATTTGTATGAATTCATAAATCAATGAAGTGTATGAACAACAGACATTTTAATGTGTATATAGAGATTGTACAAATTTGGATCGAATGGAAATCAATTTTTATACCACTCCTGTATAAATTAATTAATTACTGAACTAAAAAAACCATCAAAAATTCGAAGATGGATTGTTCAAAATGCCAATGACCGTTATAAACTACACGGCCATTTCAAACGCCCAAAAAAATATATTTAAAGGATTTTTGGCAAATTTATTATCTGAGCGCTTGGGTTACTCCAATTCATATACGTAGGGCGCACTGAAAATTTATGGAATGAATGGGAGGGAATAAGTTAATTTTGACCATATATAGTAGTAACTATTTATAGTCATAAATGAATTTATTCTTTCTCAAAATATTCTCCGTTAGCATAAATGCACTTTTTCATACGAATAAACCAATATTGAAAACATTTATGCCGCTCCTCCCTGGTGACCTTAGAAATATATTTTGCATACTCTTCAACAGCCACTTTTGATGATGAAAATCGTTGACCGCGTAATTGGTTCTTAATTTTTGCAAATAAAAAAAAGTTACAAGGCGCCAGGTCGGAACTGTATGCAGGATCGCTCATAAGTTCTACGTTTTTCTCCTTCAAAAATTGTTTTGTCCGTTTGACCGCGTGAGAAGTGGCATTGTCGTGGTGCTAGATGATACGAGGTTTACGGTTATTTTTACAGAGTTCGTCAATAACTTCCACCAAACAAATGGTCGTATACCAATCTCTATTCACGATACGACAATTTTCCAAAGCAACAGCAGCTACGTGTCCAGTTTTATTAAAAAAAGAAGCAATCATCAGCTTGTAGGCACTTCACACACTTTGGTTGGTGCTCATATCGATCGTATCGCATCAATAAAATCGATTGCTGCTTTGTTTTTGGGGTCGTAGTATTGCTACGACCGCAAAACAAATCATTGTATCAAAATTATATATTTTTAACTTTAAACATAATTCGAGACAAGTCCCTAAAAGATTTTTATTAATGACAAGTTTCGTTACATCTTAAAAAGCATACGCCGAAGTCTGTGTGCACGTCGAAGAAAACCGATTTTGAACATTCATATTAGATAGTCCAATGAAATATATTAACGGGACTGCCTACTTTGATTGTTTTAGAATAAGTTGCTAGACAATAAAGCTTTAGATTCCTGTAATTCAACATATGTTTGAGTCATTCCCACGATTTAGAACACTACTAAACTGGAGGGTTGCATTGAGGATATCCGCGGCGTCCATCGGACCGATTCTATGCATTTTCGATTATATCACGCTTAATTAACGATATTAGTGTACCATGACTCTATATGGTCTTGTGAAAAAACTTAAAAAAATTAATGCACAAGTGCATGGTGAACTCTATGAGTATTGATCGCCTATGGTTCGTATAACTTTCTACACAATTTTTTTTAATATAATATAATATTTAATTTAATATACCTTACCAGTCACAAACGTGTCGTATAGATTTCTTTAGTCTATGTACTTTTATTGGGCCTTCTTCAGGTGCATGAACGAATTAATAGCCACTACACATTTTGAAGGACCCCGTTCGCCAATATCACTAATCCTGTATCTGATTTTGAAAGACGCTCCACACCTACTATGCAAGGATCGCTTCTCTATTGCATTGATTAAATTTTTGGGGTTTTATTGTGTCCTAAATATTGACTTTTCTTATTGCAGCAGTGCAGCATTCCCATGTATGTATCAGTGAAATAATGTCATATATTATGATAATAAAAGTAAAAAAAACTCTATATTAATATCATGATTTACAGAAAAAAAAAATTGTTTTTTCTATTCACACTTCGGCGGTTATTACCCGACTACGGCAGGAGAGTAATACAGTTAATGCGTCCGTGAGTGTGTGTGTATGTATGTGTCTATGTTACTACTATTCACATCCTAAACACCTCATACCATTCGAATAAACAAGACAAATGTCGTTAGGTGTATACTAGTATTGAAAGAACATTCGTTAGATTTTCTATATTTATGTTTTTGAAAAGGCAATTTATTTAGTTTTGTTAGGCACTTAGAATCAGCAGGTTTAATGTGGGCTGCCTCATGTTGAAAGTACTCGTTAGTCATTTGGGTGGATAGGTACACACGAATTTTTTATCAAATGAAAAAATAGTCCGGTAAAAAATATGAGTAAAAAAAATCGCAATAGATCTCTGATTGACTTAATTAAACGTTTGGCGCATCTACTGAACCATTTCATTTATGTATAAATTATATTATTAACTATTTCATTCTCGATTCCGCTCCCAGTCTTACTTTTGATTTCGTTCGTTCTCGGTCTCGATCTAGACCCCGATTCGTAATGGTGACGTGTAAATAACTATATGGACGTAAAAAAATGCAATCCTCTTGAAATCACAGACAGACAGTGCTTTTCTATTGATATTTATGAATAAACATAAATATAAGTCCTTAGAGGTTGTTTCGAAATTTTAAAATCTCATGTGAAATAATATACTCAGTATATGTACTCAATGGCTAAAAGATAAATGACGTTGTAAAAAAAAGTTTACTTAAATTCGTCATGGCGGGTTTTTTTCAAGCCGTGGTCGAGGCATACTCTTGTAGAATCACTTTATTGTAGATTTACGTAGAGTATGTTTCAGTGTGACGCTACAAGATAATGATACAGAAAATTAATGAAACAATTATTTTTGTCTCTCAGAACTCAGTGTTGCTTTTCAGTCATTGAATTCAATATCCATTTTTACGTTGACCCGTAGATTTATTGATTGCGAAGACGATTTTCGATTGATATGTAATTATTCGACACGCGAAGGTATTTCTGTTTAGCAGTCACTTTATGTCAATCCGATCAGATGTCGCGCGGGACGTTACCGGCACCTCATTCCGTTCCGTCGTGGCGAAAGCAACCGACTTTATCACCTATTTTGAGCGGGGCGGGGGGGTGCGTCTCGCGGCCGATAGTAGACCACGCCCAACGAATATTTTCTCAGCCTCGCCTATAGTTTTATTTTAGGAAAACGTCACGGAAAACATCCGCGAGCCCCGCGGCCGTATGTCGGGGCGTGAAAATCGGCTGCGTGCAGGCCGCGCGCTCGTGTAACGTAAACAGTGCGCAGACGCTGCGCCGGCGGCGCGTTCCGTTACCGCCTTGGGCGTTTCGATGCGTGTGGCGCTTATTTTTGTGGGCGTATATTTGATTTGTAACCGGCGCCGCGGCGTTAATGCAATCGCGGGCCAAATTAACAAATATACGTATGTGTAGGTCTTGTTTAAACAAATAGTGCGACCGTGTGAATAAAACTTTATTGGCGGCCGTTAAGGTATTAAAATGTTTCCTCGTGGCATTTCATTTGAATATTTTCATCACGACACGTATTTTTGGCATTTTCCTATCGGCCATTTTATGCGTGCGACAAATGCGTTTGTCCGTGTTTCTCTTTGTACGCTTAATCTTAATTCGTTTCTGATTTTATTAATGTATTTTACAAACAGATACTATAATACAATTGGAAACATTGATATTGTCCTCGTAACCGTAACACGGAAAATAAAATATTTACTTACTCATAAAGGAAATGGTACTTAGTTATCTTATCGAAGAAAATCTAGTATCACTGTATAGGTTACTTGTAATTGTTGTTGCTGTTGAATCAATTTTTTTTATCTCTTTACTGCAGAATTACATTTTCCCACATTTTCTTTCTTTTAGATTGAGAAGTCTGTAGGTGCAAGTAAGGTTGAGGATTACTAACGGCTGTTGTCACCAAAACATTGTTAACGTCCAACGCTGGGGGCTTAATATACTCTTCACATGGACAGTACGAGTTCTTGAATAACTTCAATTGTAAACTTATCTGTTAATTCATCTCCGTCAGGGTTCGAAGTTGGAACCTATTGATTCGAAGACGGCGCATTGAATTGTTTGGCTTCCGTCGCGATTCTCAATCGTTTTTTAATCAAAAATCTTCTTTGATATCAAAATGACAAGAAATTGGATTTTCATTCTTTTTAAGTAACTTCTAACATTAAGCTATTTCTATGGTTGTACGTCTTTTATAGTCTAGGTTGACTTTTCTATAAGTTTTACATTCTTTGAGACGGAAAATACTTTTATTTAACATTTAATTTATAATATGAAAAAAAATACACTTTCAGTCGGTATTTTTTTGGTACATTTTTAAATCAAAAACAATGAGGCACTTGCTTTGAGCGTCGAGCATTTAAATAATAATATAATGTCATTGCGAAAATATCGGACATCAAAATTTTTGTTGTTTCTTGAATTAGATAATTTCCGGCACAAAATTCTACTTCTACTTTGCGACGAAAAGTCAAATCTTGCAATGAATAACTTATTCTTAGATACTGATTAACGTAGAGCAAAATCTAAAAACACACTTTAAATATGTGCTTGACTAACAATCAAGTTAACTAACACACCAAAGACATTAAAATTATTAATTACAATACAAAAAAGTTTTTAATATGAAATGCAATACTGAAGACATCATTAACTTTATTATAGGAACGTCACTATCGTAATCAAATCATTTATCGCGGTTTTAAAATGGCCCACTTGCGTTCATAATCTATATAATCTCTGCTACGGTCATAGATAAAGTGAGTCATAGCGTAATTGTATCTGTTTATCTGTTTTGTTCGATCTTCGTTTGCGCAATAAAGAAACCTTGAACTGATGTACTTTTAGCAAACAACCGAACATGAATCAATTATTACAGTGATTTTTATAGAGACCTGCAACAGAATTTTATTAAAAGTTTCTCTATGCAATTGTAACTATTGCATGCTGTAAAACATTCATATCTACAATTAAATATTATAAATTTTGTTTGTATGCATGTGATAAAAGAAATTTTTACTGCTAGGCAAAAGGTCTATTGAGTTTGATACCATTCGATTCACCGATTGAGTACTTTAGTTACGAATCGCAAATAACGACTTGACTAGAATTGCATGATTAAACAGTAGAATAGCCACAGATAATTCCAAATATCATTTTAATTTTCGCAATCAAATAGCTATTACTATGAAATTCTAAATTAATTAAATAATAAAACAAGTGAAGAGTTATGGTATGCTTTAAACTGATAGTTTAACTCCACACTTTAAACATTGCTGATTCATTACAAAAACTTGGACAACTGAGTTTTGCTTAGCATCTTTCGTGTAATCATGGGAAAGTGATAACGTCCTAATGGAAAAGTTGCTTACGTTCATTTCCAGCAACATTATATACATAAAATGCGCAAGATAATACGTATAGTGCCACGTAGAGCTTGTCACGTATTTTTTTTTTTAGAAAACACACCTACATAGATAAACTTGAAAAACAACACTTAGCCATGGTCAAAATTGTTGTCAAAATCGTTAATTCCGTTTCCGAGATCGCTATCTATATATGTAACCTTGTTTTGGCAAATTATCGTCGTCAATAATAGCTTAAGATCCGGCATTAGAAAAATGTACCCTCGTCTGTTAATTGAAGTAAATAACGTTTTAAAGACAGATAACAATATTATAAATTTATGAGAACAATGTCTGCCACCGTAGTCCTGCTACTATGTAATATTACATAATTCATTAATTAATAATAATTTTTTTGCTTCTCACATCACAAGTACAAAAACTTGAATATGATGTTTTACACCTTGTACAATAGGCAGTGACCTTTGTGATTGCTACAGCTACTTGTAGCCATGAGTAAACAGGTAGAGGAACCGAACTTATTTACCTGATCTGTCAATTTAAAAATATTAACATGTATGTAAAGTTTGCAAAATTAGAAATATATTTTTGTAACTGGCAGATACCGTGAAATTAGTTGCAGCCTTCATAAAAAAAAATGAAGTAAATAATATTAATGGCAACAGGACTACGGTGGCAGACATTGTACTCATAAATTTATAATACTGTTATTTATCTGCCTTTAAAACATTATTTGATTCAATCAACAGATGAGGGTACATTTTTCTAATGCCGGATCTTAGACTGTAACAAGCTGTGTTGCGTCAGGTTTTATTTTCCGCATTGCTGAGACGTACGTTCGCACGATCCTTTCATTTCAGATTGAGAAGCCTTTACAATAAATTGATCAGCAGCAATAGAGATGCTTATCAAGACCTGTCCGCCTTTGTTATGTCTAAATAACAAAATTACGATACGAAACGCCTGATTTCTCCGATTAAATGCGACTCGCATTTACTCCGATTTATTTTTCACGGCCGTGTAAGAGCAGATGAGTGCATTATGGGGTAGTACGCAATAATACTTTAGTGGAACACTCGGCACGAATGGGTGCTTAGCTAGTTGCGAAAGCAGTTCTTCGTGTGATTGCACTCGTATAACTTATGTAACGACTGATTGAAGGGCGTGAGTGTGCTCTGAACTAAGGGCGCGAGGGCTTACAGCCGTCAGGCTAATTCAACGCGTGTGCTGGGAACTTCACGTTGTCATGAAAGTTTCTCGTCTTAAAAAATTCTGGCCAACCTTCGCCGTGATGTGTAGGTCTCACCGTGATAATCGTTGAGTGAGACTTGTATCGCGGAACTACAGAATCATTTCTTCTTGCAATATCTTTTTATTGTAGATCGAGGGACTCGACACGGTAACAGGGTCCGGGACCGACGGATTAAAATGTTTCCGAGTCACAGAGCATGTGGCTTAATGGCTTAATTTGACGTAAGTTAAAAAAGTCATTGCTAATTCTCTTTGGTTTGGGTTTAAACCCGTTATCTTCCGCTTCGATGTAAACGCTCTGAACGCTCAGCCGCCACCGTCCAACAAACATTTAAAGTAATTAAAGACATTATTTATATCATTCTGTTATTATACCTATGAATTATAATAAAAAGGCATAAAACCCCGATGTACAGTTTCGCGAAAGCGATACAGCGCCGCAAACGCGACGCCTCGTAACAGGCAGACGGATTTAGGGCAATGGGGTATGCAGTTGCACAAGAACGCGTTGTGCATTGTGCAATAACAACGCCGCTAATAAATACGCGAATAAATTCTGCGTATTGATTTACGTTTCCCCTTTTGTGATCTTAAAATAGCTGTCTTAGAGAGTACTGGGCGAGAATGATTTTCAATGCACCATCGTGACCATTACGAACGGCGAATAGCGTTCAGTGAAGAAAATAGGGCAGGCCCATCGACAACGAAAATTATAGATCGTTTCGAAATCTGTACGTTGAAAATTACGCCCGACTGAGTTAAATAGATTCAAGGAAATCCCTACGCCAAAGTTGATAGTATCGGCAGCAAGTCAAAGTATAGGGCTGAAAATTTAAGCCCTCTCGAAGCGAAATAAATGGGTGGATAATACAGAAGTATCACCCACCCATTTATATACGTTCGCTCAATTATAGAAGTGATGTACGGAGCGAGCGAAATTGGAATGATTTACTCGGTGTAACGTCAAGCTAACTTTTTATTAGTTTATATTTAAATATTTTTATTGGTTTAGCCCCAAAAAGCTACTAAACATGGCGACAGTCTTTTACTAGTTCAAAGTAATGTGATTCTATATAAAATTGACTTAATAATAGGAAGTTCGTAAGGTATTTCTCTCGACGATGACAAAAATCCGTCCGTTTATTCATAATTGTATTATAAAATTCTGTGGATATTTTTTTCAAAACGTTATCATCATTTTATTACCATAATTATGTTTGTTTACGGTCGTTCAACGAAATCACAAATGTCCTGTAATATATACATTTCTAAACTCAAACTTTCGTAATCAATAATCAAGCAAAAGTAGTTCCTTGGGAATTATAGTCAATATTAAACAAATCAACAATTGATTTGCTATTTTTATGATTAAAAATGTAAAAATAATTTCGTAAAATGAGTTTTAAAACCAGTGATATAATATTTTGCTACAAAAATACAATTATAGATATAAAATTCTTTTATTGAACTAATTATTACTTTGGTTCTTTCAATCATCGTTTTGTCTAATACGGAATTCCATTCAAATCCTGTCTTTTTCATCTTTTACAACTTTAATATCTCGTCACATCTTATAATTATCATAATTACATATAATTACTTGTTTTCATTGTTTGTATTCACTATCAGAATCATAAAAGAGCAGTTGGACTCCACCAAAACTGATTCTATAAAAGGCATTCAAGATCGACACGCACTTCCTTTGCGTTTTCTGTGATCACTTGGATGGCGGAAAAAAAAAGAATGCTAAATAATAACAACATTTCACAGGAACACAGCATTTATCCTCAACTCGCGTGACATCGATTCCAAATCATTCCTAGGCGGTAATCACGCTGCCGTATAACAGCAACGTCGAGGGAAAAATCCACGACAACCAGTCCGGCGTCCGATACGAGACGACGCGTCCGTCAAAACAGAACCGGACCCGCGATATCACGGCACCTGCGCGCTGTTCCCACGCCGCCTCCCACAACGTCGCCGGTAGAGGGCGGCGTTGTGTCCGAGCGCTTTACGCTGAGCAAAGGAAACCTATTAGTCGTCGGCCTATCTAATTGCTCGTCTGATTATGAACAGGTAGTTCTGTTGTGAGTGGACGCGATTTATTTACGTTATTATTTCGGTGACTAATACACACACATTAAGAAATAAATAAACATATTAGCATAAATTATTCATGGTATCTATACAATAAACGAGATCTTGAAGAGTGATTTGAAAACAAGCCTCTACTGGGCGCCATTGCTATAAATATTTGTAGAGAATCAAAATTCTATTAAAGCTCGGTATTTCAATGTCTAGTCATCAGAAAACAATTTTTTTTTTAATTATGAAGGATTGTAAAATGATTGTCTTGAAATATATTCCCATCGAAACATTTTCTAATCATCAACCAACCAACCATCAACAATTTAACCATCAGTCAACAATAAATATTTTAAATCAACATTTACAATCAAAATTTATTAAATGAGAATAAAATGAATAAGTTGACATTACATTTTTCCATATATTATGTAATATAATGACGTTATTCACGCAGGTCACACTGTATTAGAAATATAACGCCGTCATTAAAACAAGTAATTTATGTTTAATACTCTATATAATAAAATCGTAATGAGGTCGATTTTGTACTAAGATAAGATAGCCAATTGTTATGAGTTCATATGAACACGCTGGCAAAAGCATTTCTGTGAGCAAAAGTATATAACTCGATATTGAAAAAAATATCAGGAAGACGGTTTGTATCCGATAAGTTTATAGCATGCGGGCGGAGCTGCGGGTAATAGTTAGTCTAAAACAAAGGTTGAGAAAGGGTATACTTACTCCAGTATTGAGATGATTTAAACCCGGCACAAGTGACCAAATCTAAAGCTTTTGATAAATCTTATCTAACTTCTCAAGAACGGGAATCAAATCGAACTATTGAATTAGTCTTGTTATGAGAGTGTAGTTATTTCCGCAGAAAATAATCTAGTCCGTTTGTTTGACATTTGTTGTTTGACCCTTTTGGTGTAAAAGGTGGATTTTGAATGTCTTAATTAACCATCGTCAATAATTTACGTTGCATGTAATTTTTGAAGTTATACTTCTTTTGGCACGTTTGGATGAGAGTGAATTTGTGAGCTGCGCGCGCACAAACGACATGATGAAGTTAGCCACAGAATAGAATTAATAAAAAAATATATTTTCAACACTGAATATAGTTACAATACTGAGTGTTCATACTATATAGTACATAGTACAGAGTGTTCATGCTATATATTACATAGTACTTATATTCATAACCCAGTTCTTGCAAAATATAGTATTCATATGAATAATCAATTTTGAGTATTAATTTTCTATAATTATTATTTTTGTTCAATTTATTATATATATAAACATTATTTGTAAACTTTTAACATTGTGTTGTGAAAATTGTGAAAATTTGAAGTGTTTTTAAATATTAGAGGTTAACCATGCAAGTATAATATATAGATATATTTCTAACGAACTTATTATTTTTCTAACAAATAATTGAATAATAAGTACACACACTCTTTTTTTAAATGTATTTGACTCATTCACATAATGAATAATGATTATATATTTGTACTGTATTGTTATATTGTTACGTTAATAAAACATTTTCAATTAAACAAAATCGTTTTGATTGATTTTAATATTTATTGTCGATTACTACTGCATTTGAGTTATTTTAAATATTATTCATACGCCAAAGAAGTATAACTTTTAACGCGTGTACATAAGTACACACACTCTTTTTTTTTTTTTAATTACATCCCTGAAATTGATTGGCATTATTATGTAGGTGTGCCGATTTTTAATAAACCTCTTAAATAAAATTACACTTAGCAAAAGATACATTTAAATAAGATCGATCTGTTTAGGTCAATGCTTTACTTAAATAATGCATGTAATCCAATATTGAAAAGGTAAAGTTGTTGAATTTTTTGGCATTTCGTCTAGGCAGTCATTCGTTTTAGGAAGCCTGGGCCTATGTACCAAATAAAGTATTTAATTTAATTTCTTTTGTGTATATATTGTATATATGTATTTTTTGGTCGTATATACCACATAATCACTGCAAGTCTCACGTTTTCTGTTAGAAGAGGGTATTACTAGCCCATAATATATTCCGTTCGCCAATTCCATTTTGTTCGTAATTAAAGATATCAATTTCATCTTCCATACTCGTCTTTGGTGTTAATCTGTACTTCAATCTGCGCATGACCAATATTGAGGTGTACCAATTTCAATGCACACATTAATACTGCAAGGATCATCGACGATTCGTACCAAAAATTCAAATCAAAAGTCAAGGGCCACCCTAGTAAAATTACCATAAAATCAGTCCCATGACATGACGGCATTGGGTGGACTCGGCGCGGGGTCGGGGCGCGGCGGAAGCGGCGTCGGCGCGTGTAATGTATGCCATTGTCGAAAAGTGCGAGGCGGAATCGTGCGCGCGCGCAGCCGAACGTGATCGTTTGTTCACTACATCCTCTGTTTATCCATTCCTTTTTTAAACACGCATTTGTAAGCTTCACTTGTATGTGACTATGTAATAATAGGAAATCGGTTTTAATTTAGTCCTAATCGTATCGATCTTGATATTTTACCGGTACCATCAAGCTGATCTGTTCATAGGGCCGAAAGGGGGATAGCAAAACTTCATTAGTTGGAGCCAAAAATTATAAGCTTTACTCGTATCCACCAGTAAGCTTTATAACTTTGGGTTCATTTCGTTTCTTTTAGCGAATCTAGTGCATTAGATTTAGTTATGAGGCCTGATGAAATGATGCAGAGTGAGAAAAGTGGAACTCTTTAGTGGCTAGTGCTTAAGCTTTTTAAGTTTACGCTTATTTGGTTTCTTTTAACGAATCTAATACAATTAAATAACGTTATATTATAAATGCTAAAATGGTTTATCGTTTTATAAATCGTTTTATAAAAAAGAAATTTTCTTTTTAAAAAGTAAGAACTGTGTTCTTGTTAATGACGACGTTTCATCATGATATAAGTAAATAATAACATAATATGATATTATATTAAAATCAATGAACATTGTTTTACGTTTTTTTGTTGTCATAAATAATTTCATTCGGACGTTCACATAAGGGCCAACGAGTCAGTTTACACTTATGTTTTTTTTTTTATATGTGTGGGAAGTATAGATGTTATGGATATGAAATATCGGATATAAGAATAATATTACATCGGTATCGGATACGGTTACGGATATGAAATTATTTTGGATTATCCGCTAGTTTCGGATAGTTTCGATTACAGATGTTGAATTTTTAAAGAAATGACAAGAGGGATGATTTGCCTTTATTTCTAGATTATCATTTGGTTTTACAATCAGTCATACGAGAAATTATTATAACCGCTTTAATTGTTATCTGGGTACATAAAAAACACAAAAACAATTTTATAATAAACTTTTACTATATTATTCGATATCTTTATCGGTATTATTACAATACATTAATTATGAGCATTGCTTGCATATTAAAGAGTAATATCTAAAATTGCTATAAAAACTTGGAATGCATTGTAGACTTTTACTGCAATCTAAGTGTACAGCAACAAACAATTTTCTTCTTGGTAAATTTTGTAAGCAATGAAATTATTACAAAATGTTCATTAAAATTAATGTAGTTTTAATAGTCAAAATTGAGCAAAGGTAAATTATACTCATTAAAAAGCAATTTTGCTGCTTTATCACTAGAGAGTCGATTTATTTAGGGGGTCGTAGTTTGACGCGGCTGCGCTGAAAGGCTGCTAACTCGGGTATACTCGATACGAGGCGAAGAAAAGTACCGTCTCACTACATTACAGTACAACGCACGAAACTCTACCGCTCTGAATTGCCTGCGAATGATGCATTGCACAAATTCAAAGCTCCCCGACCCTTCCTTCTTCTCCCCCGCGCTTTCGTGACTAACTTCACAGCGGCAGTTTCGTGCGTCGTGCATTACTAAATCTATGGTATTCGGTATGCATTTTCCACCATAAAAATGGACCTTCAATGGGTGTCAACATTTTTTCCCTATTGGATTCATTATTAATGTCTTTTTAACAATGAATTGATTGTACACTTCATCAATTACCTATTGAAATTAAACTAGAATGTCCAAATTAAACTGAACTTACGACGCATTTTGCCCAGATAACAATTTATTTAATAATTTACAGAACGTCCGATCTGAGTATTCGTAAATATAAAATTGCAATGCAATCTCACAATCACTAACTATTCAAGACTAAGCGGTACAAATAATAAGCAATGCGGGAGACGCGCGCGGCTTGTGTCGGTTTGGCCGGGCGAAAACAAGAGCTGTCGTAACATATAACCATTAACTCCGCCCCTCGCCGAAGTTATTCGAAACTTTTTTAACAGTTTCGGGTACGAAATTTTTATTTCGGCTATCCGATAGTTTCGGTCACGGTCACGGAACACTGTGACGTCTCTAGCTGGGAAGGGTAGCGGTTAAAGCGGTTTTTTTTTTGCTTTTGCAGAGTAAGCATTATTTCCGGTTTTCACTGGAAAGTAATAGCTTAATTAGACCTTTTGATTGTATTTCTAATAACTTTAGATGTCTTACTTTCACGTCTATTATTTCAATAAAATTGACCCCAAGGGCGGTCCGAGGGTGGGTCATGGGTGTCGCGACCTCACAGCGAAATCTCTTTTAAATCTTCAACTTGACAATTTCCTTAAAGATCGATAATTTACAGTAATTTAAAAACATAGATAAATAAACAAGGGAATCAGAAATTTGTATACACAACAATTAAAAAATTCGCAAACAATGTTAATTTCAAAAGTCCAGAGCAGCATTGCCTGAGACCACCGAGACATACTATTAAAGACATTTCACATCAAAAAAAATTGTAAAACGGTGGACCCTGCAGGCTATCCCTAAAATTTCCTGCTATGACATTTAATGATGTATTCTTAAGTCCTAGAGTTTAAAAATATAGCTGTCTCAAAGCTCAAACACTTATCATTTTTTAGTTTTTAATCTCAAAAATTCGGAAAACGATTGATTGTATATACCATTCCTGAATGTTTTTGCCACATTATATTTTTACAATATAGCTAGCAGTAAATTATTGAAGTTGATCTTAAAAAATCGATTTTTGTGGCATTTCAAGTTCTTCGAACTCAAAAATATAATTTTAATACGTTTTCAGCTTTTGAAGTTCGAACATCTACCGTTATATGGTCATAAAAATGATACTATTTTTTTTAAATTCTACTACTATTCTGACTACAATATCTATCGAACACGTTCTTCGATTTTAATCTGTCTTGAAACATTCGAAAAAGTTTTTTAAGCAAAAAAAGTTATCAGTAACAAACATCAATTCAACAAAAATTTCAGAAGTTTTTCGAAAAAATGCTTTTTGGGACTTTTTCGTTTAAGAAATTTCTTGAACGAACAAACCGATTTTGATGCAGTTTGCAACAACCAATGTTGCTTCTCAAGCAAAATAACTGGTAAGGTTTTGGAATTTATTGGTGAAATAGTTTAAGAAATATTGTAAAAAAACAATAATGAAAAATTGTATGTAACAATATCTCTTAAATAAATCAACCAATTTTTATAACATTTGTTTAGTAAAAAGCTCTAATTCAATTTCGGTATCGATCGGTAGAGTAGTCTAAAAGTTATTTCAAAAATATATTTGTTGAAAATATAATTTTTGAGTTTTCTCAAAATTTATCAAGCAAATCAGTTAATCAGTTAAAATCTCTAAGTTGAGTGAACTCCTTTCGAATGCCATAAATCGCATTTTGATCGGTTAATCCGTTCAAAAGTTAAGAAAGGCTTACATATACATATACACGCACGCACACACTAGGGTGTTTCAAAAAAACAAAAAATTTTTTTTTTCTTCTAGTATTGAAAAGTTGAAAGTACATAAAAAAAACCAAAATTTTGGCACTAATTAGATCCCTTAATATTGATATTAAGGTTTGCCTCTATTCATTTGTTTTTTTTCCATTTAAATAACACAGGAATTTTTTTTTCTTATTTTTGAATTTTGATTACTTTAAACTGGTTCATTTGCTCGGTACCAAAACTTCAGGTCTTATTAAATAAAGATCTTAGTGACTTTGTATCTAAGAGTTCGGTGAAGATGTTTGAATTGTTTGATTTATCATATGATTTCTTAGATGAAGATATTACTCTCTGGCCTGAGAATCAAAATTTCTTAGAAAACCTGGAGTATTTTAAGAAGCTTCAAGTTGTAAATGATGTAGCAGAACGTGGTGTGGTATTGATAGAACAGTATAATCGTTGCTTAACAAAAGATGAAGAACAACTCCAATATTTATTAAAATAGATTCGTAGGACCCTAAAACGTCAAGATCTAATGAAAATTGAATTTTCGAAAATCAGTTTGAAAACAGTAACTTCCCAATTTTTTAAAGTTATCCAATTTTCAAAGCAGTAAGTTAAAACAAGCATGTCGGACCGTGCTCATTATAGGGTTCCGTAGCCATTATTACAAAGAAATGTACTGCAGATGAAAAAAGTACGTTGTTACACTTTTTCCATATTTCCCGCACAGAGTAATTATAAGCACTTTAGTCGTCTATGTCTAGAAAGCAAGTAGGTACGTCGGCTATTACTACAATACTAGTATAAACCAAAGAGCATCAGCAAAGCTTATCTTCATAGTACTTACGTTCTTTTGTTCAGAAGCACAGTTTTTCGGCAATAATTCAAAAATAGTATATCCGACCAAGTTCAAAATAGTTTTCTTTGAAAGTACTTATTAAGTGTTACTGTCGTTACTTTTCTCATATTTTTTTGACATACGGTTAAGAAAGTTGGGGGCGATAACAATTTTTGTAACTTTCGGAGCGACTATTTCCGAAATTATTCACGTAATCAAAAAGAAATGCTTAGAAATCATAGTGTTTTTAAAAGAACTGCCAAAATATGCGCCATTTCTTGACGTTTGTTGAAAATAAAATTTTTCACTTTTTGTTACATGTATGCAGGGCCCCCTCATAGAAATATTTATATTTGGTATTTAATTACCGAAGTAAGCAGCAGCTTATACAAGACACCTACACAATAAATTTCATCAATATATGTCTCGTAGTTTTTGAATAACATGCCTGTGACATACGGACGGACGGACATAACGAAACTATAAGGGTTCTGTTTTTGGTATTTTGGCTCGGAACCCTAAAAATGGAACAGTAAGATATCACCTTATACTTCGTAGAAAAACAATTTCTCTCTTTTTGTTTTTAATTAATGTTAATAAATAACACTACGGTCAATTCAGTAAGTATATGTATTTGGTATCTGATTTGTCAGTCTATTTCAAGTATTTGTCGTTTCATTAATTTTTTTGCTTCTAAATCGGATTATTTCTCAAAATGTGTACCACTATTACCTAAATAAACTACCTATAACATTTATTGAACAGTTCTTATTTCTTGTGCATTACTTTTTGTTCTGGCTAAAAGTGGCCAAAACTGAAAAAAATTTAAATGAGCCTTGGTTCTTATGTAGATAATAATTTTAATGTACTCATTACTGTGAAAACGTAACCCCCCCAAATCTTAAACTGTGACCACGCCTGATTGACCCACATCAACAATCTCTCTCTTATCTATGATAAACCGTAGACATCGATAATATTTCGCTTTTAATGCGTCATAAGAACGTTTAAAAACGAATTCCGGGAAAAGTCAAACGAAAGACGATACCTATTGGCGGCAGGCGGTAACTCAAGCCGTGTCTACGGGCTACGTCACATCGCACACCTCGCTTGGCCGGGCTGACGGGCTGCGTCGACGTGTACTCGCAAGCTTCAGTCGGCTCGCCGACACGAACCGCTTTTGAAGTTGTACAAAACAAATCATATTTATTTTACAACGCATCAATATTGTTTCAGGTCGGGAGGCCTGACAGTTCAAGCTTTCCACGCCGGCGCAATGCGGGTTAGGGGCTGCGAGCATGAAGCGAGTGGTTCAATTTTCATCAGTCAGTTCGTCCTTGATCAGGACTCGAACCGGTTACACCTACTAGTTTGAAGGCGACTTTTTGGAACGCTCAATTACCAGCTGTGTTTAAGGAATTGAATAATATTGATCTTTGTAGATACTTAAATTAACTTATAAATTAAATTTCTAAAAACTTATAAATTGAATTGAAATTTTTCGATTATCTAATCAAAACTCTTAAAATCAGTACACATGAAAGTTTGATGATGAGTATCTTTGAACGCTTAATTTAATCGCCGCAACATAAAAGCATTTTCATAGAGCAGTTAATCTCCTACAAAAATTTGTATTGCGCATTTTATAATAGTCATTTATTGTCGAGTTATGAAATTCATAAACAAAAATGAAATTTGTCTTAAAATAATCAAACTTAAATCTTCAATATCTTTGAAATGGTAAGGTTTACGGAAAAAATATAAGATACTTTTTTTTGTAGAGCATTACATTTCCTAGAAAATTCTTTTAAAAATTTTTCTGTACAATCAATTAATGATGAGGTATGATTTTTTTCTGTTGGACTGAGAAAAAAATTAAAAACTGCGATGCGGAGGATCTTCCTATTAAAATTAAGAGCTCATATTTGGTGAGCATTTTGCTAATGTATCTAGCAAGCAACCCATTTTTCCGCGTCATTTGTAATAAAAAAAAATGTTTTTTTTGACCCGACCTAATATGTATACCTAATATTATTGTAAATGGGAAGGAACGTTTGTTGATTTATCCTTCTCTCACGAAACCATGAAGCAACATTGATATATATATATATATATATATATATATATATATATATATATATATATATATATATATGGTTCATGGCAATAGGTTGAACCTGAGGTTGTATAATCTGGAAGAACTAAGCTTGTTATCCCACAGAATAACTACTTGTTATTCTGTGGGATAACAAGCTCAACTAACTCTGTAATTGGTAAACCAATCTGAATAAAATTTTGTTAGTTGATTGGGTCGTATTATACTAACCCCAAATTCCTATGAATTTTAAATTTAGCTCAAATTTCATAGTATTAGAGTAGTAAATTTGAGAAGCGCATAAATGCCATAATAAGTGATCGGGATCGAAAGCTGGATCATAATATAATCGAAATCAAAACGGGTATCGGAAATATAACTGCGATCGAGACCGATGGTCGAAATCGAGACTTAGAGGCTATTAGGGTCATGACTGCAAAAGAGATGGGAGAAGACATTTAAAAGGAAATCATTTTATGCCTACGTAGACGAAGGAGTTAGCAAAAACTAATTCTTTATGTAAAGTTGTATGTACAATAGTTATTACCTTTATATAGTATACACTAGCATCATAATGTATATTTTGGCATTATAAATAACGATTGTTAGATACGCGATAGTTATTGTGTTACACGAGAACAATTAATTTGTTCTTACGCTATGGAAAATAAAATCGTTTAAAAGTAGATTAAATCACAATTTGAAACTTTTTTATATAAACATAAATTACACATATTTATTGCTAGCGTCGTTATAAAGCAACGAATGAGAGGACTGGCTTAATCTGAATATCGTCACACGTGGTTGTTTTAAAAAATTAACGAGTAAAGGCTAAGATCAAATGATAACCGCTCTGGAATATCAAGACTGTGGAGTGAGACGATTTCATATCTTTAAAGGAATCTAAACAGTCTAGGTCGAGACATTTAATAACTGTCAGCGTTAACAAAGCAGTTTTTATAAATAATTAATATTTGTTAAATTCCATTAAAAACATTTTTATGTAATGAAAACGCTAAACAAATAGAAATTTGTATATTTTTCATAGATAGTCTAAGAAACGGAGGAACAAATGAAATTCTCTAATAAAATGCTTTGCTCTGCTTTAGAAGTATTACAAAAAATGTTTGTTACCTAAACTCTGTCTTTTAGTATCTTTATTATACAAAAATAATTAAGTTTCACAATTTATAAAACAAAACCACTTTGACGCGTACCGACAGTTGCTAATTAATGTCAACCTCGACGCAATTTGATAGCACTCGCCCATCCACCTCTGCACCCACAATAGACTTATTGTATTGTAGTTTTAATGCTAATTTCTTTATCCATATATTGATATTAAAGTTTGCATTCTTTGAACTCAAAAGAAAGTTGCGGTCTCTCAAGCGCGTCCGTGTCTTTCTCTGTGCTCACTGAGCGTGCATCGCGGGTGCATCGCCGAGCGTAAATTTAAATTAATTGCACGCTGAGCCAAACATCTGGTTGTTCGTCTAGCACGCGACGCTTGTACGCCTAACTTGCTACTTATATTGTATAATGCATAGACACTCTCAGATAAAACCGATTTTAAATTAGAGAATCACAGATCAGTTAAATAATTGATTATCACTTTCCATATATATTGGTCAATATCGAAAAAATAATAGTTTTCGTGGATAGAGGTACAAAAAAGGAAGAAAATTATTATGTTGTATAGTGTCAAAATTTAGTTAGTAAGTTACTGGCTTCATATTATTAGGTCTGATGTAATAAATTTATCGAATAAATGTTAATGAATTACTAATTTATAATATATATGTACTAATTTAAATTATAGTATAATAAAAAAAACCTCCCTCGTTCAAATATTGCATTAGGTATCTTTCTAAAAAAAATTAGAAAACAAAATTTATCTAAATATGATTTTTTTTCCAAAATTTTAATATGATTTTCTTAAATTATCTCTATTCTGATTTAGTTGTCTATTACTGTTTAACTGATACGGTGTAATAGTAAAAAATATTGTTAAGAAGCCTGGCTTACTAGTTTTTTTTCAATAAAAGCGACAAGATATTACAAATCTCTATCTAATGGTCAAATAAAAACCAATAAATTGTAATTCTTAAATAAATCCTTTTTAATTTTAAAGTTTTGCGCCATATCGCTAAAACTAGGTCGTAATTCCTATAGTTTTTTTTTCTTATTTTACGACCTGATATTATTAGTACTATTTCCAGAAAAATAGCAAAATTTCAATTGTTCTTTGTAGTTGAGTATCTTTAAAATGCATTTAGTATTAGAATTTTAAATGCTTTTATTTTTAATGACTAATAATGAATAGCTGGAATCTTATAACGTGTTTAGAAATTGTAGCTATCATGTGAAACTTATAAAAAAAAAAAACAAAATATGCATGACGATCGAGTTATGCCGTGTATACAGATTACATATATTTTCCGACCGATGTAACAAATATACATCAATACAAGAACTTCATAATTATAAAATTTGATAAGTAAGAAAAAAGGAAATAACTAATAATTTAAAGAGTGTTTTTTTTAATTATGAAATTGTCGCAAGTCATAACTGTTAACAGCTAAATGAACAATTCCGGTTGTTGCAGCACTAAGCAGGAAGCAGGTAGTTAATGGGCAGTTCAATGCCGCTGGCGCGGTTTACGTCGACGAATGTAAAATAGTGAGGATTTTAATTGAATTAACCACCCTTATACTGATCATTGTTACATTGAGTTGGTTTATCTTTACTTTTCAAAACCAGTAAGTATTGATTTTTTTTATGCTATGAGACTTAGTGCCTACTACTAAGTATATTTTTTTGTTACGCTAAAAAAAATGAAAAGTGTATTGAGTAGTTTATACATATATAATGAAAATAGGTTGTTTTTGTTCGCCAATCACATAAAAACTACTAAACGTATAGACATGGGACTGGGACCATTCGATGCGGGATGATTTGTAGATGGTTCTAGGTTACTCATTTTTCGAATTTCGTAAATCCTTCGCCATTTTATTTATAAAATAAAAATGACCCAGCGAAGCGGGCGGGACAGCTAGTGTTATATAAATTCGCCATTAGTTTATTGAGCAATCTAAAAAATTGTAATTTATTGGTACGTACATATGAAGATTTTACATCAGCCTTTCGTAAATACTTCTTCAATATTATTGACAATTTCAACGTAAGTGTCGTGGTTATTTTTAATATTAAAATATAATTGCGCTCGACTCTTCCTCAAACAGATTGCTTTACTTAGGAAACAAGTAAAAATGACTAAATATATTACAGACCGTTATCATTATACCTCTAATTGTTGAAGGTATATGTTGTTTGCTTAAGAATTTTCAATTCGTCTTTATGAATATACTGAGTTATATAGAACTAAAAAATCGGACAAGTGCGAGTCAAACTCGCCCACCGAGGGTTCCGTACAAATTTGCAGATACATATTGCAATAGTTCAGGAATGGACTCTCGTAGTTTTTTTCCGAAACTTTCCAGGAATTCAGTTTCCCAAAGCTATAATTAGAAACTTATAGTAAATTGTGGTTATACTAACAGTTCGCGATCCGCAGTCGAGCTTCGAAATAGGGTAATTGAGCCGGTTGGCGACCAGATTTTCCTTTTTCATATAAGTGAAAAATAAATCGAAAACTATACATCATGAAAATAATTAAAAATCTGTTTAAGCTTGTACTAATAAAGCTCTTTCATACGAAAAATTCAAAATTTGGACCGCCGTTCCTTGCATAAAAACCCTGTTGTTTTTGTGATATAATTAAAAATATAGGGCTTTTAGATTATTTCTTCTGTATACCTAAACTAGTAAAAGTTTAAAAAAATCTATATAAAGATTTGGTTATCTACCCATACAATTATGACCGCTCATACCATTGTTTAATTTCGATGATCGATTACTTACTTTAAAAAATAAATACTATATTTTTTTGTATTTAATTACAAACGTATAATTTTCACATTCTTTCCTATACTTGTAGTATAAGACGGTATTATTCGCCAAATTTCACAGTTCTAGGTCAACGGAAATACCCTATAAATTTTGATTCTCTTGAGAATGTCGAAATATACGTTTTTTGCGGCATAAATTGCCGTATCATTTTTCAGGTTAGAATTTTGCGATTTTCACATTTTCAAGGGACTGTAGACTTGAGTATAGGGTTTCAATTTCAACTGGATACGTCGACATGTTCTTGAAATAAAGGGTCTTGAAAGACAGACGGATGGACGGGCAGACGGACGGACAACAAGATGATCCTATAAGGGTTCAGTTTGTCTTTTTGAGGCACGGAACCCTAAAAATAAGATTCAACTCGATAATCGTGCAGCACGATGATTTCAAAAATATTGTTCATCTAAACAATTTTATTATTTACATCATTAGATACAATAATTTTAAATTTTCCACCATTTTCAAATCTTTAGGCAACGGTGCTTACAGTAAAAAAAAATATTTTGCCCGAAAACCAGTCGCACGAACACGTCGTTCTCATTGGAAAATACATCCACGAGCCAATTTATAATGAAATTCACACCAATTAATTCGATTCCTAATTGACTCATGCAAATTTTGGATTGAAAAATATGTCGCAGATCGGCCAAGAAATTTTCGGACGCGTGCAAAAATACATTAAAAAAAAAACCATCGAAAACCGTTAACACGTAAGGTGTTTTTTTTATACGAGCGTAAATAATATGGTATCGAGATTAGGTATAATTTCGTTGCGTTACCCATTGTAAGATGAATTCTCATACGCTATTACGAACTTTACCGTCGCGTAACGGTAACTGATTGAGCTACGGATTTCTGGCCCGACCAAGGTCGCATCGTGATCACTACTCTATTAAGATAAATATGCGAAATTGTCTGTATGGATCGTGACCGTTGATTTTTTGTTCGTATCATCGCGGTCGCGGAAAACATGCCAACATTGCTAAAACATGATTGACCGCCAACAAACAAAGTGCGTTAGCTCGCTATAAACGTGGGAATCATATTCACAAATAATATGTTCACACCCGAGTCTATCGATTGATATGTATTTTGTGTGTTAGATAGCTCCCGCCCGCGGTTCCGCCCGCGTAGACAGAATGAATTCCTTCGTCTTATATATAATATCGTGTAATATCGTGATCGGTTATAACCGATCACGATAATTAATCATGATCCCGTTTTCGATTCCAATTTGTATCGTTCTCAATTCCGAATCCAGTTTTGATTTAAGTTGGTTCCAATTTTTATCCCACTTCCGTTCCCGCACCCGCTGTCAATTCTGACTTTTCACATTCCGATTCCTGTCATGACCTTGATCGTAAGCAAAAAAAAATAAAAGAGATTGATTGTAAGTGTGACCACGCTAGAATTGGGGTCAGTTAGTCATAAGAGGAATATCTACCGAGGAATTAAAAAAAAATTGAATGTACGAACAGATGCTAAAGAGTTATATTTATAGTTGTATAGATTTTATCTTTTACGTAGTCGCAACCCTGAATGAACGCTCCGTTCGTATAAATATAATATGTCGATACGAAATGTATGTGCTCATCAACAATACTACCATTTTTTAAATTTGTGTCAGTCTGTATATCCTTTTATAACTCAAGAACGGATTGACGGATCGTGGGGAAAATTTAAAAAACATGTGATTGCCACATGATAGGCTAATGTAATGTCTATCTGTTTGTCGGGCTGTATGTATTTTTGTAACTTAAGAATGGTTTGACCGATCGTGCTGAAAATTAGTACACACTAAGAACATATGATTGTTGGCAAACGATAAGCTACTGTCTGTCTGTGTGCCTGTTTGTCAGTCTGTATGTTTTTTTTAACTGAAGAAAGTTTCACTAATCTTGATGAAAATTAATGTACAGTCAAAACATATTGTTTTGCAAATGATAGAATATTGTATGTCAGTCTGTGTGCCTGTCTGTTTGCCTGCATCTTCTTTTGTAACCGATCTTAATGAAAAATGGTTTACAGTCAGAACATTTGATTAAGCGTGAATGATAGGCTACTATTTGTTAGTATTCATATATGTCATTTTATAACTTAAGAACGAGTTGACCGATCTTGATGAAAATTGGTGTTGAGTCAAAACATGTGATTGTGTAAATTATAGACTCCTATTTGACCAGTCTGTTTGAATGAATTTTTGTTATTTAAGAAGTGCTTCACCGATTGTAATGAAAAGTGGTGCTCAGTTATGGCATGTGATTATTCAAATAATAGACTACTGTCAATCTGTCTGTCTGTATCTTTTTTTAAAAAGATTTCACCATGTTTTCATTTATTTCATTTCTTTTTTAAAAAGATTTCACCGATATTGATGAAAATTAATGTACAGTCAGAACCTGTGATTGCAAAAATGATAGGTTGTGTGCAGTCCTGGATTTGTCAATAGGCCGTGTAGGCCGCGGCCTAGGGGCGGCAGCGTCCTAGGGGCGGCAGATTTCAGAAAATTATTAATTTAGAAAGGTACATAGGGCGGCGGAAATAAAGTGGCCTACACTCATAAAAATTATAAATCCGTCACTGGTTCTGTGCTATTTCCATACACCATGTGATAACCATAAAAAATATTCATTATTTTTTTATTTCTTTAGCGGCCATTTTATATGTTTTATGTAGTTGCGCGCGCGTATGGGTGTGTGTGTGTGTGTGCAAAATTTAAAAAGTGTTTTATTGGAAATATTTTTTAAATTATTCCACCGATAAATTCAAAAATATAAGCACTTCTTTTATTTAAAAAAAAAACAATGTTGATTGTAGTAAGCTACATCAGAAAAGACGGGACCATTCGACAGATATCCTTAACGGAAGATTAGAAAAAAAAGGGTGTTTTTTTTAAATAACGTGAAATTCTCTATAGATTCATGTTTGGTACTCGGTCATCTTTTAAGCTTCAAAAAGCGGTTTTTTAATACAAACAAACAAACAAAATAGATTTTTGAATTGTAAGAGTTCAAACCCTATATTTTTGAGCTCGTAGAGCTTGAAAAATCAAATGATCTTTTGAGCATAATAAGCTCAATTATTTACTGTCCTTTATTTTTATCTCTTTGAGCTCGAAAGTAATAAAAAGTTTCAGGAATATCGTAAAGGAACAAACATGTTTCAAATATTTGAACTTAAAACTCATAGAAAATATTTATAACGCAAGGAGCTCAAAAATATACAGGGTCAACCATTTTATGATTTTTTTTTATTAGCACAAAGTGATTTGAAGGGAGATACTCGTAACATTAATTATTATTATCTTGGCAAGAATTTTGATAACAACAATTAAGAAATACAATCAATGTGGTTGTTTATTTTTTATACCATTATAAATGTATCTTTATATAATTTGTACATTAAAAATCCACCAATTTATTATTTTTTAAACGTTTTGAATTGGTTCTTCATCATCTCAGAGGACTGATGAAATAATTGGGTTAATAACAATAATAATGTAATGTGAACTCTCGTCTATTGCCCAAAACGGTAAGCGGAGACTATAGATTTCCACGTAGTACGATTTTTGCACACATCTACTGACATCCATCAATGTTTTCATGCAAGCTTGTCGGTGTCGAGTGCTAAAAATTTGGCCCTTTTTAATATACCACCAATACAGTCCGCATAAGATTTTCCAAGGCCACCCTTACCGACCTTTCCGCCACATACTTTCGTTCTATAGATTTGTTTTGTCGGTCTACTTTCATTCATCCGTTCTAGATGACTAAATAACAGCAACATACCTATTTCTACTCTAGTCACTACATCTTTCTTAATACCACACCGCTTTCTAACATCACTGTTCCTATATCTATCTATTCGAGACACTCCACACATACTACTCAGAGATCGCATCTCCAATGCATTGATTGTACTTTTATTTTTCTTCAGCCATACCCAGCTTTCACTACCATATATAAGCGTAGGGATGAGGACCCCATTATGGATAGCCAAAAGCGCTTGTCGTGAGACACTTTTACTATTTATAATAACAAGCAAGGCCCCGTTCATTTATTTCCGCGTTCACTCTGCTTTCGATATCTCTATCGTGTTAATCATTATTTTTAAACAGACTATCCAAGTATACAAACTTTTTCATTCATTCAGCCGTGCTTTCGCCTCTTTCAAACTTTAGTCTTACTGACATTTACTTTCATACCTTTTCCCTTAAAAGAATCATTCATTTTAATTACCGTCTCCTGCAACTCGTACGTCGAAGTCGCAAGGATTACTTGGTCGTCGGAGTACAGGAGGCATTTGACAGACAGCTCATCCATCCTTAGTCCACACTCATACACTTTTAAATCGTACAGACAGCTATCTATGAATAGGTTGAATCGCCGCGGTGAATCCACACCTCCCTATTTGAACCCTGTGTATGTCAAACCGGTCAGTAGGTTATCTTTGGTAAAAATCAATCTATCAAATAATCTTTTGAGCACTTATTACTTTTCTAAAAATAGCTACATACTACACGTTTACATTGAAATCCATCATTATCATTGTGATTTTTACAAACTACTTAATTATACATTTTTATAGTATAAAATTTTATGTTTATAACTTTTGTGGTTGAGCTTTCTTTTCTTCATATTTATTTATTCATTCATCATCATTAACGTCAGACTAATTAATTCAGTATTTTACGAGCGAAACATTTGAAAAAAAAACATAAATTTAGTATAGTCGACGTGTTTCATTCATATCATGTTTTTCATTATACATACATATTTCACTCAATTAAAATGCAATCAATCCACAAAAAAAAAAGTAGCCATTCACGAACGACCATTTCAATAAATTGCGTTCGGATCGCGCCTCAGCTACCGTAGTCTATATTGTTTTTTGTTATTCATCGCTCTCATAAATTGTACATTAAAACCCGTAATGACATGTGCACCCGTAATTTAAGTTGAAGAAAATTGCAGTTGGCGACTCCCGAGGCTGCGGCGCGCCGCATTACCCCCCGAACTAATGAAGGTTGTATCATCACTTTATTTTTATTGTCGAATTATGATTACGCGCGTAATCTGGAAGACCATCAGAATAAAATTATGTGGGAGTAGCGATAAATTATTGTTTCAGTTAGCGAATCATTATCGTTTATATTGCGTAATGCGTGTGCTGAGATGAATTTTGTACGGAAGTTTTTTAATAAATGTCTGAAAATATAGTCTCTCTGTCTTTATTTCTCCTTCTCTTTCTGATTTTCTTTTTCTATGGCTTTTACTAAGAGGGGAAAAGAGAATGGAAGACAATAAAAATTATGACTTTGCTTTTTCTATATTAATAGACAGTTTAGTGGAAGAAAATTTTGTATTCATTATCTTCTATTGGTTATTTTATTTTTGCAAAGTCAATGTATTCGCTCACGATTTAAATATTTCACGCTAGTGTTATATTATAGGTGTAGAAAAATATGCTCTTTACTATAAGCTTAGTACCTGTAAATTATTCACTGAACGTAAATGCGACGAACATGCCAACTTTGTGAGGTATAAAAATGTCTATTAACTTTCTTGGACGTCGACTTACCGTAGTCGGTCGACGTCGCGTGCGCAAAACATTTATGAGATTACCGTAGTAGGTTGTGTTCTAATTTTAGGCGCCAACTTCGGTCCGTGCATCTGGTGACAGCTGATAAGTTAACACAATTTGCTGCAGGTGTACATTTTTTAGAGGCACATCAGTGTTTATTAATGATGAAAATAGTAAAATGCAATAAATACCTCATACAAATTTTATTCGTTATTTGTATGCCTAAAAAATAATGTAATGTTGCATTAATATTGATGTCCTAATTCATTTTGTTATTATAATTATTTAGTATCCATTGATGTGTATATATTAAAACGACAAAATGAAAAATGTAGAACGGTAATAAATTCGAACCGCGGATTTCAAACATTACGAATACAATTTGAATACATAGAATTTCGATGTATAATTTGCAATTTAGGTTAAATGCAGTGGAGCGAGGAGAATTGCAAAAAGAACCATGTCTTTAAAAAAGGTTGTTAAGAGATTTTTACGAAATTCTGAAAATCTGAAATTCATACAAATACGAATGGGAAAAGGACAAGAAAATTGTATTACAAAAAAAATAAATTGTTTCAAAATAAATATTTCTTTTCAATTTTCCTCTTACCGTATCTATACCATCCATTTATTATGGAAATGAATTTAGTAGAAAAATAATTTGAAATATTCATCTAAAAATACTACTTATATTTCTGTATACAGGTATTATGCAACCCATTGATCGGGTATGAAGTACCTCGTAGACGCCAAACGCAGGGATAAAACTGAAACGTTAAAGAGAAAAACGCCTTGAGTACAATTTTTTGCAGTATTTCTTACGCAAAATTATTTAAATATTTCACTACTGCGTTATCAGTACTCAAATATTTAACGTTCTCCTAAGAGTTTTGTTTCCTGATTCTCGTAATAAAAACAAATAAATATTTTCCAATCGAAAGAACGTAAAAAAAAAGTTCTAACCGAGTAAGCCCCATTTTGTTGCCGGGAGAGATCCCGCATCAGCATTAGCTTTGCTCTGAGCAATACGCGGGCGCAGCACTGCACAGGTCTGCCTCCCCTACAGGCCGCGCCCGGCTTGCGCCTTCACGGCACGGCGCTTTCCGCCCTACCTCCGGGGACTTTCCACAGGGATGAGAGCTATAAAAACTCTGTGTGTGACCCCGTTAGCTGAACTGGCCAGAACCTTGTGTCTACTATACCGAATGTTGTATATATACTACGTCTGAGCAACATTTCGTTAACGCGATGTAAGACTTTGATTGTATCCAAAAAATGTTTCTAGTTACATATCAAACAGTTATTTTAATAAATTATTCATAATCATTATTTAAATTATACATCACTAAATGTTGCAAATGTGCAAAATTTATTGATTTAAAAGCAATTTTAAATTTATACCCTAAACGGCTCCATCTGTGGTTGATTTATCAGACTATTAATCAGTACATAATTGCCACTGTTAAAATAGTGACTGCAATTTGTCTATTTCCAGTTTTTGCATTAGACAATTTACAGTTCGTCGAAAATTGAAAAAAAAAAACATCTCTGTTTAAAAAGTGCTTAAAGAAAAATCTATTGGTAATAAAATAACTTAAAATACATAAAGATTATTACATTTCAGAAGTTGAACACTTCATACTTTTCATCTTTCAATAGACATTAACATTCACTTCACTGTATAAAATCACAAGTTTTTTTTCTATTTTAACGAATTATAAGATTATAATTTTCAGATGAGTCAGCTAATTTAGATATGTTAATGGAATTCAATTATGACATTTGAGTTTTCTATAATGTTCTATCAATAATTTCGATAGGGTAATAAAAGTTGAGCTTGTCAAATAAACACAAAATTTTTTCATCGCAACGCACGTAAAAAGGCCACACAAAAACGCGACGGTCGCTAATTAAACGTTCGCGGACACTTAAAACGAACAAGGCTCGCTCTCAGAATCTCGATATATTTTTGCTTGTCGCCCGAGAAAAACCTGAACAAAAAAAAGAAAGAAATAAAGCAACACGACATACATCTCCCTCGGAGGAGTCACGATGCAGTATAGCTCTTTCCTCTTAAATCGAGCTTTGCTGCTAAAAGTAGAGAGTTCCCAATAGTTTGTTTGTCATGTACGTGATTCATAATGAGATTTATATAATAGTGAATAATTTTGCGCTCTATCACATTCGTCATAAAGTTCATAATCGTATGACAGTCCTCGAGATGCGCAGACGCAGGTGTGCTGCCGCTTGGACGTCGCCGCGGCTACCGGCCGTCGGCGCAGATCGCGTATTCATTATTAATTTGCTTGCTCTGACCACTGACGCCAATTTATTTACATGGAAAAGAAGTAGTAGCGCGATAACGTCACCGCAAGTTGCCGAGTTCAAGGAAAAGGCTGTAGGAAGTGCGACCAGATAGAAAAGAGGCTTTAGTGGTACTTACTTTTACGAGTTGTATTGTTACAATATTATGATGCTGCCTCAATCGCGCATGCGTTAAAAAAACGGGCACCGCTGACAACCATTTTGGATACATGGCTACTCATGGCCTCTTGCGCCACAGCTGGAGTAACCATACAGCGATATAACTACAAGGTTGTGACGGCTTTTAATAATATGGTAATTGTGATGTTCATAAATTCTGTATTAATACTTTTATTGAATTTGAATATCTTTAATTAATTCAGTTTTGTTTAGGTACATATACGAAAATGATAATTTCATTAGAACCTGTGAAATTTAATAGTTGACTGCAGTAATTCCCAAATACAGTACCTACTTACTAAGTTTTCTTCCAGTTTTTTTTTAAATCTGGTTTGGAAATAGAAACAAGCAAAGCAAATTGCACTTACTTATTTTTTTCGGTGATTAAATGAGGTTATTGATATTTTTAGATCTAAAATTCTGCAAACTTCTTTATATTCTAAATTTTCTGGAATATTAATTTCTATTTATGTCTTTAGATTTTAATACTAATTTTTCTAATTGACTTATTGTAATGTTAACATTAGAAAAAAGTATGAATACCTCAGGATAATATGGTTGTACCTCGAGACCACTGCCTACGTAACTTTAAAAAAAATAGCATTCGATTTGATTTAACATTATTGTAAAGTAAACATGTAGTGAATTGCGTTTGTTATATGTGAAAGTACTCTGGTACGCCTTAGAAAATACTATCCGAGAGTAAAAGATACTATACCATTCCTTTTTAAGATAAATCTATTCAACGCCATTATACAATAGCTCGATTATTACGCCGGTCACGACAATACGTTAATTGCACGTAGAAGGCCTTGTAAATCTAAATAAAAATCAATTATCGTCTCATCGTCTGAAACTAATAAAGATTTCTGTAATAAATTATATTATTAATGGCTGTTAACTGTTTTCCTTTCTTTGTAGTTTTTTCTCGTTTATGTGGGAGTAAATTGACAATTTTCCAAGATCCAAGCAAGAACGTGCCGGACGCGTAGCGCCATCTAGTGTTACTTAAGCCAGTTCATTGATAACCTTAAATCGGTATGTATGTAGCAATCATTTTTCTTTCAATAATTTCATGACTACGATGTGACACTTCGGTAAGTTTATTAGAACGTAGTCTTTTTTTTTTAATTACAGCCAAAATTTCCGATGCATACGTATTATACCAGATGGACTTGGTTTATTTTTTCAAATCATACGTTTTCATTTCATTTTACCGAATAGAGTATATGTGTTGTATTAAAGTAAAAATAATATTGTATACGTAAAATGTGATATTGCTAAGTAACCATTTACACTTGCGATGCAGCGAATAATTTATTTAACCCTTCGTCAATAGACGCGGGCCGCTGCTCCCGCCTACATAACGCGGCTTACAAATTACATATTACAAAACCGATACGTTTGAGTTTTTATGTTTATTTTATGTGCCCCGCATGCGAGCTTTACTTTATCAGTAGGAAATCTCGAATAAAAAATATTATCTTGAAAGCCTAATCCGATGAGATGTGTTTAGATATATCGAATACAATCGAATCGATTTGTAAACGTATATATCTACATATTTACAGTTATTTTCAATATGAAAGGGTTGTAATTCGTATTTTACTTGTATCGTAAGTTATTCCCTTAACTCCCGATACTGATATCTGTTTTGATGCTGATTTCGGGTCCAACTTCTACTTCTTCTACTGCTTCTACTCTGCTTCTGGCGCCAAGACAATAATAATTTTCTTTACAATTATTTTAAAATAACCTCTATAGCAGTTTGTTCACATCATTCAGTAGGATTTTCTATTGAGTAACACGACTTATTTATTGGTTTAAATGCCAAATGCCAATAAATTTTATTCAAGTTAATTGACTCAAAACCTCATAACTATTCAAAAAATTAGGCAAGTCCGCCTTGACTTACGTGTTTATAGTTCTGTATTGTAACATGATGCAAGTTTTTAAATATTATAATGAAAAATAAATCAAATGTTTATTCGTTACCTGACAAATAAGTTTGACAGATTTTCGAATGATTTTTTACAAATTGTAAAATATATTTATTTTTTAGAAATTATTGTATAGTACATTAAATAATCTAGATCGTTGATCATTGTATTTGCAAGAAGGTTTTGATTTAATTTGATTAAGTTATCAAATAATAGTGAATTCTATGAATAATTTTTTCATCAATATAAACGCATCGATCTATAACATTTTCTTGTTTTTCAGAACTTGTTATTTAATATAAATTCGAGTTTTACGAAGAGCAAATGCTAAGCGAAATTTTATTTTATGTATAATATGTAAATATGTAATTTTAAACATTCTTCCGTCATTTAATTCATTAGTTTGTAAAATAATACGCTTTATCACCTTTCATTATTTCTTTCATTATTTCTTGGCCCCATACTATAACCTTTTTTTATCAAGAATGTCGAATAAAAAGATGCATTAGATTGTTTCTAAGATTCTAACCAATAATGTAGCCTTAGACTGTAAGATTTTTTTTGTTGACACGAAACTAATGACAAATGGATGCAGCTACCAAAAGCCCTGGCGGCTTTCAAAAGGTAGACAATGTGATTTAAAATAAAGGTGTATTAAAATCTGCATTGATGTTGATTGGAGAATTGAGTACTCTCGCTATTTTCGTTTACATTGACCAGGAACTGAAAAATATCGACTGAAAAAGAAGAAATCCATCGAATGTCGCTATGAAAATTCGGGAGAGCGAAGCCTATAACTGACAGTTCTTAATTTAGAATTGCGTCAAAACTGCTGCCAGCAATTTTCTGCAGGAAATGGAGCCCAATATAGCCGGCCGTCTGTCGTGGATGGTGAAGTTATTATTCGCTGCACTGTAATACCAAGGTCATGCTCAACAGTGGACAGAAATCTGGAAGTAAATGGTTAAATATTCCATGGATTGTCTTTGTTACGATTGTGGATTACGATGAAAAATCAGTATATTTATTTAATCCTCATAAAAAGAGAAAAAATCACATATATTAAGTGTAAAATTTTGATGGTTTTAAAGGACTTCGGAAACTATCCATAGTAAGCTAAAAGCCTATTAAATGGCTGTTTTAACACACAGTATAAAAATTAATTCTACAATGTTTATTTAAATCGAAATATTTTACGTTATATTAATTCGATAGTTAAATTGAATAGACTATAATTTAATTACAGCTATATATTAGTACTTCCAACACCGTATTTCATTTTGGAGTTTTCCAAATTCGTGCTACCTTATCGGGTTTTTTATCATCTACAGTGCTAAGATATATCTTTCAATAGTCTTTTTAATTTCAGATGAAATAATTTGGACCTGGAGCCCACCGCCGGACCAAAGTGCAGCTTATTCCCTGCACCTACTGATAATGCAGATCTATATGAATTTGACTATTTCTAAATACAGAATAGATATCAACAGAATTTAACATATCGTTAAACATTTCTTCGAATGTCTTTCGTATCAATTCTCTCCGTATGATCAATTTGAAATTAACGCTTGAATGTATACATAATTAGACGGCACGTTTATCGATGCATTGTTTATATTTTTAAAGATATGTAACCGGATACTAACGAGAACTTAATCGGAAACACAAGTCGCAACACCAGTCTCAGCATACGGTAACTGCACGAAAGAAGTCCTTTTAAGTATACGTATAGCAATGTAAGACGAGGACGTCTCGCATACTTAAAAGGGGATAAGTATATACAGGAGTGTATGTTATCTGTCGTGGCGTGCGGACATCCGAGCCCGCTAATGGTCGAATCTGAGTGGGCAGCTTCTTCTAAGAATAATTAAGTTTCATGTCGTTAAATTGACCCTGGGAAGAGGCCAGGTGTGGAATGCGCACACTAATTGCTTGGAGGCGACGAAATTGGGTACTTAAATTTTTGAGTTTCTTTTTCTACCTTCGATAAAAAAGATGAGAGACCTTCTCGATGTTGTAGGTAGGTATATCTTCTGTTTTACTGGGGCTGAGAATGTGCACATTTTTAATATTGAATGAAAGAAAATATTAATCCACCATTGTATTCCATTGAGTATTTCATCACTTCAATATCCATATTGAGTTTATTGGTAATCTATGAAAATACAAAAAAATATATATATACTGGCAACACCAAAATTTCAGACTATCGCATTTAAAAAATTGTACTTACCTTTTAATATTTGTCGCTATAGCTTAAAGTACATCAAAGTAGTATTTAAAATAGTACAAAATTAGTGCAATACGCTATAAAAAAGGCAAAATCTGTTTATTGAAACAAATAACAAACAGCAGCTTTACACGTTAATAAATATAAATATTTGCAGCATCATTATATTTTCCACGTCACTTTTTTTTTGATTTAACTTTTAAGACATATTTCAATTTAACCGATATGATACAAATTTTTATTTCTCTCATTCAAATAAACCGACGACACTTGTGCACCACCATAAAATATTATGGAGATTATTATGATAGCGAGGACACGAATGAAGTGTTATTAAAAAAATTAATAACTTCACAAATTAAGATAAAATCTTAAAAAGCACATTAATATTTCGTCTACAAAGAAATTAATATCATTAACCAAGTAAAGTAATTTAATAATAATAAACCAGATAGTTTAAAATTTTCAATTTTTTTAGGTCCTTGGAATTATATTTATATTGAGTGTATTTTTTTGAAAATGAATACATATACATATTAAACTAGCAGTGCCATCTATTGAACGTAATACAAACTTTTATACTAATGGGCATAAAACGCTTGTGAAAAAATAAATGACATGACATTGCGGAGTTCATTGCTTTGGACTCATTGATTTATTTCCAACCAATTATTTTTGACTATTTAAAAATCAATTTTAGGGTTCCGTGTCCACGGCATGAAAAACAGAAACCTGTTACAGATTTTTTATTGTGTTTGTGCGTTGTCCTTGTATAACAAGTCTCTCACGACCAATTGTTTATAATATATATTAATTAATGCATTCATAATTTGCACGTCTTTGATAAAAGCCAAGATCACAAGTGATTTCCTATTCTTAAGACTGTGTATGAAGAAAAATATCCTGAGAATAACTGAAGATATTTACAATGGCTTTACTCTATTAAAGAGCATAACGTAATGGCATTTTTATCTTTCGATGTGAAAGCGAAACCACTATTCCATTTTCGTGACGAAGATTTGCCAATCCTGTTATCATTTAAAATACGTTTTTATAAGGCTTTTTAGAATGTATTCGTGACCACAGTAGACTAACCCATCAGTTTTTGGATCCATCCCACCAAAGGTCATCACGCTCATACAATAATTTTCTGATGATAATGAGCAACTTAGCTGCTGTGTAGGTTATTGACCATGTCGTTCAAAAACAGGGTAATTTATACGTGTGAGTTTTTAGGATTAAATCAAACCATATCTGACTAAATTTACGACCGATCTTAGAAAATTCAAATATCACGAAGTAGAAACGATTTGTTATCACCTTTTCGTGACGACAAAAAACCTCGATACAACAAGAGTAAGTAGCTCACTCGAGGTAAAATGAAAATTCACAGATCTCGTGCTCTGCACGATTTTTGATTACAAGGAAAATTAACTCAATAAAAATAGGAATAGAATTTAAAGAATAAAAACAAATATGAAAGGAAAAAATTGTCTCTAAAATTAAAAATAAAACTTTATTTTTAGTAATTCCAAAATCAATGTGTTGAAATGTAAAAAAATATGTTTCCGGTCATCGTAAACCCATGTCTGTACTTCCGTTTATATTCGACGCAAGTCGTAAATCGCGAAACGCTAGTTAAAAAAATCATGATTCTAAAAATTTTCATTATTTCCAAAAAAAATAAAAAAGAAACAAGATATTGAGTCAGCCTTTAATACAAAAATAAGAAACTCAAAAAAGAAATATCCAAATTTCAAAAAGTTGCCTTTAGAAACCCCTTAAAAACATCCATTTTTAGCGCTTTTTTGCGATTTTTTGAATAAATTACTAATTTTAAAAAATACTACAGCGTCATGTACCTAGTTTTTGTCTATACACATCTTTTGACACCTCAATATTTCATCTAGACCTAGAACACACGACTGCAGAACAAATTTGCATTTTCGCTGAAACTGGAAGCTGAGGCGAAAAGATTTTCAATATAAAAAATATTACTGAAGTGAAATTTCTGTAGAAACTTTGTGATTCGTAAGTGAATGAAACGAAAATGCGCCGCAACACAGACAAAGATAAATGTATAAGATTAAGCCGTCGAGGAAATGAGATAGAATTCATTCGCAGCCTCCCCACTCTCGCTTACTAAGAATTGATCATTTGTATGCACTGGTACATTGCCGAGCTAAAGCGAGAGAGCAAGCGCTAGTGTGTATCTATGTTGTACACTGACTAATATTTTCTCTCATCCGAGCGTTTTACGTGTGTTAGTACATGCGTGTACGTTGTACATTGCGAAGCCTTGGAAGAAGGCATCGTATAGTGAGTATACTATAGTCTGTATATCGATGTTTTATATGAATATTTTCTAATATTTCATCCTATTTTAAGTATTGTACATTATTGTATTTTAATATTTTTCAATCACTAATTTACATTTAGTTTTTTAGATCACATATTAGAATGTAAAAGGATTTTTAAACTTGGTTACAAAAAAAGTAAACCTTTTAATTATTCTAATTCTGATACTCTATATTCATTTCATTCTCTCGTGTTATTTTTCTGAAGTTCACTTCTATCGTGTGTGAATTACACACACACACACATACACAACTTTTTTATTATTACAATAGTATTACAATAATTATATTGAACTAAGAGCTAACGTAACGCGCATCATATGAGTGAGGCCAATTTCTCAAAAATTTAACCTGTTTTTCTTCTTTTAATTTCATTTTAAAGTTAAATTAACTTTAAAATAAAAATTACGTACATCATAAACTTCTCTTGTAGATATCATTCTTGTTTCTGAAATAATAAGCAAGTTTAATCTGACTTTAAATTTTGTAGTCAAAAGTAGCTTTTTAAGAACCACAAAAGTACTATCTCACCGATTTTTACGATTACAAGCTCAAACAATAGATAAATTAATATTCCTGAGCAATTTTGGGAAAATTTTAATAACTACATATTTTCATTTTTGAGAATTTCAAGATTCTATAAAAAAATTACCTTAAAAATAGATTGAAAATTTTTGTTTTTATTTTGATTTTAAATAAGGTTATACAATAATAATAATAAAAAAAAATTTTTGTTCTATTGTAGCCCTTTAAATAACGCATCATTCGATACCATTTTTATTTTTCTATCTTAATAATCGAGGAAGCTCGAGTCTTGTAACACTTACTGGAATCGGATACCCTACTGAAGCTATAAAAAAAGCATTTTCAATGCCAATGATAAGAACATGAATGAATCCACTAAAATAAACTACAAATTTTGAACTGAAATTTAGATTTATTTATTTACTCTTTTTTTCAAACATCCTGTACAACGATATACAATTTGTGGATGTCCTTGTAAAAGTAAATGTAGATTGTAGTTAAAGTTTTTAATATGGTCACAACTCTTCGATCGAGCATGTTTTGAAAAGACATTAAATTTTAGTACAGCAGCAGTTCGATATTGAACGGAGATTTCTTTGATAAGTATCAAGTTACATAATATTTACTATAGAATTCAGAAAAATAAAACCATAAAAGTAAATACCTACGTGATTATGATTTTTTTTTACAATTCTTTTATATTTTGTGTTAGTATAACTTGGATACTTAAGCTAAATTTGAATTAAAAATGTGGTTGGTCGTCTGTTTGTTTGTATGTAGATATTTAATGACATAACAGAAAACATATTAATGCGAATTAAATGCAATGAAGTAAAAAGAATTTTAGATAGAGACACCGGGATTAATTTGAGATCAATACAATTACAAAAGAAACTTTAAGTTTAAAGAAATAAGTAAAGTTTCAATCGAACATGTATGCATGTAGTTCTTGAAGTATAAGTAATTTCGCAGTTAAACATGATGAGATTTATTAAAGTGATACTTATATGTTCCAAGAAAGAGTGCTTATTATCCCAAATCAACACACTGTTCTCGAGAAATTGTAAAAATACATTCTTGGCTATTACTAGTAATTTTTAGAAGTGTGTGCAACAAGTACGACGTTATCAAGTTTTTAAGCAAACGCGAAAAAAGATATTCAAATGGCATTGAAAGGATCTCACAAAATGTTTATAATGAAAGAATTAGAATGCTGTCTTGATGTTATTAATAGATCCATAATGGAATTAAGATCGAAGTCGATGATAGCTGGCTTTCTACTACCATACGCTTGATGCGCAATCTTCCGCCACATGCGACGAGGCTCCGGAACCATCAGTGCTGTTCCTGGCCAATTTTGAAAAGGGATCTTCAAGAAAAGAGCGTAATCCTATTTAAAAGGCCGGCAACGCACGTGTAACTGCTTCTGGATTGCGCATGTCCATGGGCGGCGGTGACCGATACTTTTCAATGGTCCGCTATTGGTAGTGATTATTATTTAGTTCGTGGGATTGCTAACAAAAATATAATTTCCATATTTCGTCGCGTCCATCGAATATACGAGAATAAAATTGTACTTCCTATAGTGCCTTGCATTGTCCCCAAGATGACATTGTGATAATTTCGTGATATTTGAAAATCACTCTAGATAAGATAATAACAGTAAAATTGTAATTTTTCATATTTGTGTACTTATTATAAAAAAAATTTACAATAGAAAAAATGAATCTGAGGAAGACCTTTTGAAAAGGTTTTGATTCAAAAATTCTTAACAAAAATCTGTCTTAAACATAAAGATTTATTTCATAATTTTTTTTCTACCCTCTTTTATAGGATACCTAGTTTGTCATTTTTAAATTTCCTTTGCTGTAACTATAACATCTTTGAATCCTACGCTGAAACTCTTTGTCTTTAAAAAGTTAACTTTGGATTCTAAATTTTGAAACCAATTTTATTGCTACTATCTCAATTTTCTACATTAACAGATCTTTGAATTGCCCAAAGAACTATGACAGACAAGACGGACCGATAGGAGGTATCCAGTAATGGTCGGTTTTTGGTAAGACGTATTAAAAAAATATTTTTTTTCGCTTTATAATGTGTCATTTTTCTTAACGAGGTATAATTTCATTTGTCGCCAGAACCGTGTATTATTTATTTTTAAATTCCGACTACTCTATAGCAAACTCCAACATTCTCGATAAATCTTTTCTTTCCACAAGTTGACGGTTTCTCGTTAATGAATGTATGTCCTGGTGCAGGACAACAGGTGCAAGGTGCAAGTAATATAACCACCACGAGGAATGCGAGTGGGGCCAGGTGACAGGACGCCAGCCGCTCAAATCACGACCATTAACCGCAGGACTATAACCGACCACAGATCTAGGAATTCTAGGATGTTAGTACAGAAATATAATAAAGAACACAAGTATGCGTTTCCTGATTCTATTGGTTGTATGAATGTAGAACATTTTTCAGCAGTGAAAAGTGGTGTAGAACAACAAATATAAGACCTTAGGGTTGCTGAACATTAGTCAAAGAAAACTGGGAAAGAAATATATTGTATTTATGCAATATCAATATTGTATATTATTTAAAATATTCAAATATTTAAATATTTTCAATAATATTTTATGTTAGTTATTATTGCAAATATTGAAATGATAACATGTAAATGATATTTAATTATTTTTATAATTTATTTAGGTATTCATTAAAAAATATTTATTTGTAGGTTTTCAGCATATGGCGTTAAAAGAATACACTATTAATATTCATTATTTACGAAAACAAAAAAAGTGCTGAATTAAATCTCTCACAAAACATTTACAATTAAAAAAAAAGGCTCCTGAGACTGATAATCTTAAATTACTAATTTATTGTATTACATTTTCACTTCTTTGATTTTGTCGTTTTCGAATGAAGTGTATTGTATTATATTTTAAATATAACAACTTCTCTTTTTTTCGGTAATTGTGAATTGTATTATAAAAAATCTAAATAAATACACTAACTTCCAAAAATGTTGAAGTAAAAAATCTAACAGTTTAAATCGACAGTTATAAATTCTTTCCAATAACGTAATGAAAAAACGCACTAACTATGAAATATATCGTAGCTATGTATTAACAAAAGGTATTAGAATTTTTATCCACGTCTGATCGTATAGGTGGTACGATTAAAAAAATTAAAATATTTAACTCTGTGGCTATGGTGTAATGGCGTAATTCTAGCCGAGTACGTATAAGGCATGGCGAGTAACGAGATTAAAAAGCGACAGGTGGCGCGCGCGCCGCGGCGTTAGAACCAGGAAGAAGGTGGGTGAACTCTTCCTCGATAGGACACCGGCGCACCTGCTCTCTTTAAAAATCCCAGCATGTAGCGACACTCGCTGAAGCGCATGCGTAAAACAAAACATCTCAGGTGTGCGAACATAATACGGATCTAGAACTTTGATCTGTCTTTTATATCAAACATATCATATCAAACTTATAAAAAAAAAATGAGAACTTGAAATATAAATTGAATTCCTTATGTTGTGTACCTTAGTTGATATTTTTTATTAATGATAATTTCTTACAGAACGCAAAAACGTAATGCAAAAGAAAATATGTTCTAATTAACGACATGACGTCATTGACTACGTAATGACTTTTGGTGTTATGAAGTACCTGTAATGTAGAGGGCGCAGTGCGGCGGCAATGAGCATTTCTGTTTCTACAGTTTAAGATATTTTGTTAGTATCAATTCTGAGAGAAACGAAATATTTTTTTAAACTGTTCCTTATACATTTTGAAATGTAATATGTTTACTGTAAGCTTATTTATTATACATTTTCCGTAGGTATTGGTTTGTTAAATATGTATTAAATATGAGTTTATAGAACATAATATGGATTTTATATTTTATCATGATCTAATCAAAGGATACGAGGCCACCAATTTAGGACTTTTTTTATTTTGTTGTAAAAAAAATACATAATGAAATACAATAGCAACCATCTATATCCAATGAGTAGTTTGCTAGATTTTTCTGATTTAAGCTTTATATAATTTAAACATTTAAACTTTTGGAATTGCGGGCTAATTAATGTATTGCTAATTTTTATATTATATTATTATGACGATAGATAAAAATTCAAACAAACAAAAATCTTTAAAACACATTTTTTTTTTATTTGCAGAAATTTAACTCACTAATTGTATTGCCAAATATTTTAGAAAATATCACGCAATTTGTATTGTCATTTCAAATAAATGGCAAATTTATATATTTACAATTTACGAAAATTCTTCAAACTAATGTCAAGATTGATTTGGCATAATTATATTTGCTGTTGATACGAAAACCTTAGGTACATAGTATGGTATGTAAAGTCCCTCTCACCTTAAAACCAGCAATGGAATCTTAAAAAAATTTGAATCGCCCCATGTTTATTTCAAATGAATATCATGTCAGTATATGTAAATCAGTGATGTAAAAAAAGATCTAAAATAGTGTGAATTGCGGATTTTGTATATTTATTACACTAAAATTCTATGTGACCGTATGAACCGATTCATAGTGATGATTACTGCTATTGAATATTAAAAATTGTAACATGTAAAACAATTGTGAAAAGAATTTGCACGAAATAATCTTTTAATTTATTATAAAGTTGTCACTATTATGGTTTTTTTTTTTTGGTTTCGTCTCGTCTGTTGAGCACCCAAAATTAATTAATTTCGAAGTTATTAAATCGTTAAATGCCCATCAAAGAAAAAAAGTTAGATACTTAGGAAGGTTAATGGATTTTTGAATACTTCTCCGGGAACTTCACAAAATGAAGAGGGCGAAAAAAATTTTTTTCATTGCACAATTAAAGTAAAAAGTTATATGGTAACATAAAACAACTATCAACCCTTTTAGAATTTACTAGATTCGGTGGAAAATATCGGAGCTATAAGATTGTGACACACGGACGAACCGAGAACAAAGGAATACTTATAGTGACATGTTGGTACTGTAAGTGTATCACTTTTTTATTTCCTTGTTTAAGGAATTCAAAAAATGAAACATTTTAATGTACTTACGGCTGTTACCGTTCAATTGATGTTCTGACTGCAAGCTGTGATCATTGTTCAAATAAATGGTGTTTTTTAGTATTAGTTCCGTATAACGTTTAACATACGATTATTGCATAATGTAATAATCATATGTTAGAAGATACATCCAATTCGCATGTTTGTTCTATACAAGACAAAAATGTCGTATTTATTGTATACTAGCTGGCTCGGCAGAGGTTGTTCTGCATTTTTTGTAGGTGACTTGCCCGTATAGTTAATACCCGCAGTTACATCAACATGGACGTGAAATGATTTTTTTTCCTTTGTATCGATCAGTGTCAATTTGGATCTCGGTGTCGTTTTCGATTCCGATCCTAGTCACACTTTTGATTCTGATCCTGTTCGTTTCGTTTCTGACCCTATGATTCGTTTTCGACCCTGGTCTCATTCGCAATTTCGCTTTCGGTCTCGCTTTCGATTATTATTCTGACCTGGTTCTCGATTCTGATCTCCGTCCCGCTTTTGATTCCGATTCCGCTACCAATCACAGTTTCTATTTCAACGAATCCGGAGGTTAGTACCAAAATAAAATACATATAGCCAATATAACTCGAGCATAATAGAGTAGCTTTCTATACATAAACAAATTTTTAGAATCTATGTAATAGTTCGGTTGAAAAATACAAATACATGGTAGAAGCCGGGGACGAACCTTAGTACGCATAATGCACAAAACATGAAATATCCCGCTAACACCTTAAATTTTAATCTCGTCTTTACACTCATTTTCGTCCTCTCTGTTCTAGGAAATGATAACGCTGTGTCCATCATGATTCCAATACCGCTCCTTGTCTTTGGTTTTGTGTCGATCCAATCCTGATTCCAGTTTGGTCCCGATTTTATTGCGATTCTGATTATAATTCAAATTCAAAAAAAATTTAAGGGTTTTATTTATACAGGAAACTTAATAATTATCGGAATAAAAAGTACCTAAGTCTAGCTTAGTAAGCTCCTCTATCTTCCAGTAAAAGTTGCGTCATGATCTGGTCAGCCATTCTGAAGATCCCCAGACAAACAAACAGACAGACAGACGCAAAGGGTTATTTTCTTTCATACAAACCTTGTCCTGGTAATAACGAGCACAACAAAAAAAGAATAATCCGATTTGTTGCAGTCGTTCGGAAGTGATGCGCGTAAATACATTTTAGCGATTCATTTTTATTTATACAGATTAAAGTCTCATAATTCCCTTATGCAATTAATCCAGCTATGTTTCATAAATAAATAAATTAATGTCTATTTTTTTTTAATTTTTATTATTAAACTTTAGTTTCAAACACACTGATTATATGCTTATTTATTCCAGGCGTTACATTATCTTTCATGTTTGTTTGTCATGAAAATGTTTAAATGCGACGCGCGTATATTGTGTAGTGAACCCAAAACAGATCCTATTTTCGTACGTGATTTCATCACTGTCATGTGACTTCTTGCGATAGCTCACCGAAAATATTTTTGGAAATGTAACCAAGCAATTCAAGTTTTCGTTTTTGTCGCCCAGAAATTGATTCTGGCATGTCGACAAAAAAAATATACTGTACACCTGTATCGAATTAGTTTGAATTATTCCATGTAAGAGGCGAGAAAAAGATTGTACAAAATTATTTGAATAGCAACTTGGTATGTTCATGTTATAATAGATTCAGTCGGCAATTCATCTTGAAGATTTACATCCTTGTACTTTTAACAATAAGGTAGTGCATTAAATTTATATGATCGATCACATCATTGGATACTTGGACGATTAAAAAACTATACATTAATTTTCAAAATTTACTAAGTTTTGTTACGTTGATCGTATTCAACTTCTATACAAGCTATAATAATACGAAACATCACATCACTACATACAATTATGGAAGGGCATAAATAGAATTTGATTGATAAATTCTAAAAATATTTAAAAATAGATGTCAAATATTTTTTTTAAATTCTATTCCATTTGCTGTTGATTTTTTATCTTATGCTAAATCAAATCGCTCGCTCCGTGCCACAGGGTACGTTAAGCCACCGCGCCGGCACCGGGCGTTGTCACCGCACAGGTGTAATAGTCGTTCGCAGTCTCAAACCCGCGCTGGATCGTCGTGATAACTTAAGGTGCCTAATTTACAAGTTCCAGTTCTAGATAAAGTCTTTTCCTGATTGAAGTACTAATAGTAGCAAAGAGACGTATGCCGCGACACGTTCGTGTAACATCAGAGCGAGAGCCGGAGTTGACGTTAACGGATCATTAAAATACATAGCATATGTAAGCGTAATGGTAGAACATTTTAAAAATTTCTTCTGCGGCTATATTTCTTAAACAAATCAACCGATTTTTTACAGTTTGCGGCAATCATGCTCCTTTTCGAAAAATAGCTGCTTATATTGCGGTACCCATCGATAAAGCAGTCTAAAATTCATTTCAAAAACCTTTACTGAAAATTTTATTTTTGAGATTCATAAAATCTACCTGGAGAAACTAGTTCCAATTTTAGGAAGTCTAAGTTGGGTCGGAAGTCGAAGGTTTACACACACACACACACACACACACACACGCACGCACGCACGCACGCACGCACGCACGCACACAAATAGAGTTCTAGGACCCTAAAATGTTAGGGTCTGGTGAAAATCCAATTTTATGTAAATTTTTCAATTTTCATTGCAGGTAGTTAAAAAAGCTGAGAACATATGGTCGGAAAAGATATTCCGTGTTGATTGTGTAAAGTTGGCAAAGTACATTAAACTTTGTGTGCCGACGTCTGTTGCAGAAAGATTATCAGATACGGACACGTCTTTATTTAATGATACAACATTTGCTATACTGATATACGATAAGTGAAAAATATAATTTATAATACTGAGCGAAAAATAGCCCGGTTTTGGATGTTCAAACACAGGTACTACTTTTTTCACATAAACCGTTTTCCGTCTCTGTTTATAACACCGTAACGTATTGAAGAAAAAATCTCATATTCATTAACTTTTCCGTTCTTTTATGATTCAAAATTTACTGATCAGATTTAAAAGTGACTCTACCAACGGCGCCTTGGAACAAAATAAAAAATGTAAACGGTAAAAGTTAACCGAAGATTAGACAATTTGTCTGTACATAGTCTGTCAAATTTTACGTTTAATTTTACAATTAGCATTTTTTTACTTTCGGCGCGACTCGCCATAATAATGTTGAATAACGCATCGTCTATAATACGTGTTGTCTGAGTGAATACAGTTACACGACAAAAAGAATTTATTTATACGAATCGAAATATCAAAAGCGTCGCTCGGATTTATCACAGGTGTATAAATCAGATACATGTCTCGGCGCACACCTGCCGTTCAATAATTACAGAATGTACTCTCTAACACGACTCTAATAGGAAACGTGCCGCCTCCTAATGGTAACACACGGGCAGCTGCCGGCCGCCGGCGCACTCTCTTTTCCGTTACACGCCTCCTATACGTATCGTGTTAGAGAGGCGATAGCATTTGAATAGGGCAGTTGCGTTCACGTACCACTGATTATCCTAGGATGATCGAGTGTGCGTAAATGATGTGCAGTATTTTTTTTTTAATTTATTTCTAACCTCGCGTCTGCTACCTACGGAAGGGTAGACGGAGCCTTCGGGCACACACATTCTGCTTATAGACTTCTTTTATTTATCTATATTTGTCCATATCTTCCAGACGGTCAAACTGCCGCAACATACCTTTTTCTTTCCTAGTCACTATACATTTCACCGTTTTCTGACATCACCATTCATATATCTATTTTTCGAGAACACTTCAAGAAATAGATGCAGTCTATTTATCGATCTACACAGCGATTGCATCTCCATTGACATTGTTTTCATATTACGATAATTATATACTTGAAAGCCTCCTGCAAATTACGCTCGTAGTTACTTATAGCCGTCTAACGTTGGGTCTATCTTCCTCAAGGAGGACTCAAGGTTCCAATTCTGATCGAATTTTTATTGAAAACTTCACGCTGTCGAAGGTTCTAGTGAACCTGTTCCGAAGCGTAGATTGCTGATCGTGATGTTTCCCTGCATCGTGAAAGCGAATTGCTACTAATTTACGTTTTCTATCTACATGTAACTTAAAAATACACTTGTGTGTGTAGGTTATTGGAAACTTAACTATAATCCTTGTCGTTACAAATGGGCGTGTCGACTTGTAGGTTATAATTGCTCAAAATAGTAAATGTTGTTAAACAAAAAAAAAATCCAAATAAGAAAACATCTTAAAATAGAAACATTTTCGCGACAAGTATACCTTTTTGATTTTAAACAAAGTTTTGTACGGATGTAAAAATTGCACTTTTAATAACTAGAGAGAATTAATAAAAAAAACATTTTTTTTTTAATTTAAGTGATATAGTTTTACCATTATTATCAGGGTTGCCACCTTGTTTTTGGCAATTAAAGTAAATAAGATAGAGATAGAAATAAGAAATACTTAATACCAAAATAAAGTACATTTCATTTTTCCTTAATGATTATGTTTAAAAACAAAGAAGAATTTTAAAAATTAATAAATTTTATTTCAATAAATTATTTTTATGGTGTTAATTTTGTGACATTGAAGATTGTTGAATTCTTTCGACATTAATTTACCACAATCAGATTCGCAGACACAAAAAAATTCCTATTCCAGCTGAAGCAATTGTAAATGTATTTTCCGATACATTCATTTTGTAGATTATTATTTAACCAATACACCATGTTTGATTTTTCATTGAATCGTTCATTCTGCTGTATCGTTGTATCAATTTTTTGATACATTTTAGAGTTTGACATATTCACTATTTGATCCGTTTCACTATCAAATTACCTTTTGTAAGTGTATGTGGGGGTATTTTGTTTACTAAAGTTGTTTCTGTCCATAATTTACTATAGTATAAATTTCTTAAAGCGATAGATTGCATTCTCGTTACAATAAAACCGTCTTACACAAAATAAACAAGAAGTTTTGACATTGACAATGTTGACATTTGATGTTAGACTGTGTTCCAAATCCAAAAAAAGAGCGTTTTCGCAGCTTCGGCAACATATCGATTCGGCAACAATAGATAACGTTCCGTTTTACGCAAAATGCTTAAGACAAAACTTGTTGAATCCCAAAGAAATTATATCGTGAGAAATAAAGTATTTTCGCTTATTTTATTGTTCTTATAAAGTATAATTACCCGAAATAACGTACAATACCTTATCATGAAGTGTAGGTGGCAATCCTAATTCATTATCAACCTGTAAATGCTATAAATACAGAATGGCAACCGGCGTGTTGGTTGATCCATTAACGGCTGCGGTTCTACATTTCTGTCTACTGCATTACGCTGGTAACATGTTTTCAAACGTCAATATTTCAATGGCGATTTGGCAATGTTTCACTATTTTTATTATTCTCTTTTATTATTTCAAAAATGGCGTTTATGTTTGGAGGAGAGTGAGGTGGTATTATTTTATAAAATAAATATATACGTATGTAGAACCATAACACATCGAAGTATTTTTAATTTAATTTTAGTATCACTTGAACGGTTAAACAAAACCTGATACTGAAAGTTTATCTCATCAGATATCATACGAAAACCAAAACGATTAATTTTTCATGAGATTATAATTTATTATTGAGCGAAAGCTACCACCTGTCATTGCTCAATATTGCTACGTAGCAATGAACTTTAGTCGCTGAACAAAATCGCGCAACGTATTTCTTTTTTATCGCACGCGTGTCAACATACGAAACAGGAAATCCTTTAGCAGGTTATTGCCACGCGGATGATGTTTAAAGCTGCGACACGTGGCCCGGGCGGTCCGGAGCGTTTAATGTTAAAAGCCAGGAAAACCAGCAGCCATACAGCCGCCTGTATGAAATCTTTGCTGTCGGATGACTTCGCATTACACTTAGTGTATACCTTTGTTTATGTATTAATCTTAAATATAAATCCCGCTAATAGCATTCAAAGATAATACGGTTATAAATAAATTGCTATATAAAATAACCCGACTGTAGTGGTATTGATAATACTAAACTAGATTTATGTCATTTGAATATGTTTTTAAATTTCTTTAGTTTTTATTATTGAAATTGAACTTTAATATCACATTAATAGAACGATTCAATTAAAAATTGACGTTTTATTAGACTGGTATGATATTCAATCGTTAAGGCCAAGGATAGACGGGAAAAAATTGAGTCTATAGGCTGTCAAAATTTATCTCTCTTTATTTTTCGTAATTTTTGTGTACCATTTAATGAAGTTTAAAAATACTGTTAATATTTGTATGTAAAACAAATTACCTTGGTAGGTCGTTAAATATTGTTAAAAGCGTGTAATTCAGAAAATATTTATAAGATTTGAAAAGAATCAATAAGAAGTTAATTGGGATATTTTTAATTCGTAATGTGATTTTTATTTTCACACTAACATCTTAAAAAGGCAAAGTTGTTCGTAGGATGTAATCCCTAGACCTACTGTGGCGATTCTAAAAATTCTTACCTTTATAATGCTACATGTTTTATTGCGATAAAAAATGGTTTTTAAGAGCAAAATACATATATTAATATTCAATTCGAAAAATTCACAAATATCATGCTTTACGCGACCTTATGATAAGTTGAAAATAACCTCAATAAAAAAAAGAAGAATTAAAACAAAAATCAATCATGAACTAATTTTAATTATTTTTAATAATTCCAAAGAAAATCTGTTGATAGATAAAAATTAATGTTTTCGGTCATTATAAACCGACATCAGTATTCCCATTCACATTCGATGCAAGTCGTAAATCGTGAAACGGCCGACTTCAGAAAAATCATAATTCTCATAATATACAATACTTTCAAAAACCATGAAAACATGCGCTCCAGATATTGAGTCAATCTTCAATATAGAAATGAACATCTTAAAAAAATTTTTTAAAAAACGTGTGGTGTCGTGGGACACCAGGTAGGAACGAAGTTCCTTCAGCTAATGTAGAATCGACACAATTTGCAAAAAAAAATCGTGCTCAATTTTATGTAGGTTTTCTTGATTTTTCTCTTAAATTTTGCTGATTAGTTTTTATTTAAGTACAGGAAAGTATTTAGGAAATTCAGTATTTTAGGAAATAAAATAAATTACGTAAAATAAAAAAAATCGTAATTCAAATTATCAACTAAAATAACAAAATATGTCTCTTTATTTTGTTTGACAACACAAAATTACATAGAAATAGAATAATTTCCCACTATTATCATTGTCAATTGCATTCAAGTCACTTGTTAATTCACTTGCCATTGTTACTATATTTATTATTATTTTGACGATTTGAAATTATATGAAAATAAACGTGACTACTCACGAGTAAAATGTATCTATAATGTGAATATTAGCCACGTGCTTGTCCATGAATTCATGAGTATATACTATGCATTGGCGGGTGGAGTGGTAATAGAGAGAGAGGGATGAGAGAACGAAAAGAAAGAGGGAGAAGAGAAAGGTATTATACACTACTCGCTTGTGTATACGACTGTCGCGCCTGCGTACGTCTCATTTAACGGTTTTATTCCACGGACTTTTCTTACGGTTTTACTATCACATTTTTTTCAGTTCGGTCGCGCAGCAAAATCCCTATCTCCTCCAAGCCCGCCGTAAGGAACTTCGTTCCAATAGTCCATTTTTAATTTTAATCGCAACCAGACAAATTACAAGTACCTGCAAACCAACCTGTTCATATCTAAATAAGTTGAAAATTGCCTTTTAGAGACCCCCTTAAAACAATCAGTCTTAATAAATTGCGAAACTTTTAATTTTTATATTTTGACACTTCAATCATTCACATCGACGAAGAGATTTACGATCACAGAGCGAATTCACATTTTCACTGAAAATGGGGTCCCTACCGAGGCGATCGAAAAAAACATTTTTAAAGTCAAAAATATTATTATATTACTATAGTATTTAGCGGTAACTATGGTAACTACCATATAGTATACCACCAAGAGCTAACATAACACGCTACCCGTTACATAACGCATGTCATATTATGGTGACGCCAATTTCTCAAAAATCTATACACTTAAACATAGTTTATTTTCAGACTTTTTCATGATAGACAGAGAAAAAAAGGTTCAATAATTATTTTCAGCTTCATAGTACAGCACCTACCTTTTTATAAAAGCGTGTGTTTTTAGTATTTTAAAGGAAACAATTTATTTTTTCATTAATGTTTTAAAGGGGTTCTTAGAGAGGCAAGGTTACTTACGACAGAATTATGTTCGGTGTCCCGTTAACTACCTTCATACCATTCAGCTCTCAGCGTGTAAGATTCTAATATTCAGATTGGCTCCAGCCCTCCTCGCCTTCCCAAGTTGAATGTACAGAAGAAGGCAATATTATTTAAAACAGAACATAATTAGGATTGTTCCGTTATAAAATTCTGGATCTTTTATAAAATGCTGAAAGTAATTCATGGCTAAAGCACATTACAAAACAATTAAAACAAACCCAAACACGGCGAAAATAGGTTGTTCCGTCATGAAGTTCCAATGCAAACCTTCCAGCTCTGTTATGAGGCTCGACCGATCGTGGCCAAATGTCAGGACAATTCCAGCAAAAAGCAGGTGTGTCATGGAGTACGTATGTATTTGCAAAAAAAAAATTGCAAAAATATCGTATATATAGTTTCATATATTAGTATAATTAGATAAATAAAAAGTATTCTGTTTCTTATTCAAAGAGTTAATCAACAAATTCAAAATTGTATTAAAATCTGTTCAACCGTTTTGTGGATTAGGCCAAGCAAACAGACAGACACAACCTTTATTGAAATAAAGTACAGACTATCATTTGCGCAATCAAATATTCTTACTATAATTTTTAAGTAGCTCGACCAAAGAGTTTTTTAGGTATAAAAAGACATACACAGACAGACATAAATTTTGAATAAACTAAACCATATTGATGGCATACTAAAAAGGGCCAAATTATAAGCACCCAAAACCCGACGAGTTTGCATGAAAAGATTGATGGATGTCAATGAAGCAATATGCAAAAATCGTACCATGTGGAAATCTATAGTCACTGCGTATTCTTCTGGGAAATAGGCGTGAGTTTATATTATTAATATTATTCTTATAGATGACTAGAATGACGCTATTTAATCAATGCGATGCGCTTCAATGATATCTGGCATCAGTTTTATATTAAAAAATACTAAACAGTAATTAAATCATTGAACTTATCGATGATAAGATAGTGGTTGCTTGTGCAATTAATATTACCTATATACCTTTAGATAAGAAGAAAAACACCTCAACTTATTAAAATAATTTGTGTTACAGCATATTTAATTTGTTATAATAAATATGATAATTAGTAATCATTATAAACAATACGATACTTGAATTATTAAAAAAAAAATAACATTTAAATATTGAATCATACGGAATTTCATAATTTCATAATAATCATGAGACTTAAAATATACTTATACTGTGGTATAACTATGTAGTGACCAACTTGGCTGCAACACACAAATGAGCCAGTTCAACCGGTAAAACACCACACAGAATACAGACGTGAAGTGAGTTTTCGCTGATTCGTTTCATCCAGTGAATGAGAGTTCCGGTGGCCCTCTCCCCCCGCTAGAGTAATAGATCTCTTCTATGAACCTGAACCCTCTATCAGATATTCTAATCCCTCCCAAAAGGGTGGCGACGTATTGGTAACTCCTCTGAGGTTGCGAGTGTTCATGGGCGGCGGTGACTATCTACTCCGATGGCTCGCCTGCTCATTTGCCCCTCAACTATGCTGTAAAAAATATAATTGTTTATTAGCTCAACTTAAGGTGCTACAGTGATAAAAAGAGAGTTTTGTTTTTTTCTCGTTCTCATTAAATGCATGACTTAGGAGTTTGATTTTTTGGTTTATATTTTTTCACTATTTACGTTAATGAACTGTAAAAGGAATAAACAACTGGACAACATTTTCTCGATAGAATTAAATTTCAAAACCGACCCTCATAATTGGCCTTTTTAGTTGTTATGCGAAATCGGTAAAGCATTCCTCTGTACATCTTAAGGATAACGGTACAAACAGTTTTTAACAAACTGGTAAAACAGTTTTTTTTGTCTATTAGCGTCGTTTTCTTTTAAACGTATTTTACGTGGTTTGGCGCTTACGTCTTTTATTTTGAGGCTGCGTGTCCTACTGCTATTTCATTTTTTGCATGCGCTATTAGCAGTAATCTTACTCGTTCACTCATAGTTCAGGTGTCCGTCATCGGTGATGTGAACGCGCGGGGACGTCCCCCTCTTCTCATCACGGTATCGCCTTAACAGTACAAATTAAATATAGTTCCTTTAATAATTTCAATAAGTCTTTATATCGAGAAATGCTGCTCCCAAAAAGCGCCACTTCAAAAACGTAGTTCGAGTAATTTTCTCTATTAAATTAAAACTGTCATAATGTCTAACAAACCTTTGTCGCCGCAGTGACGTTGAGGAAACTGATTCTACGACGGCGTTGGCGTCTAATATTTTTTTTAAAGTTTTGATTGATTTACTTATTTTTTATTTCTTTTCAATTTTCATTCCTTTTAGATACGTACGCAGAATTCAGACGAAAACGGCGACGGTTGGGCGATCACAGCGTCGCTTAGTCGCCCTGTGCCTCAGTAAGGACATTAAGCCGTTGGTTTTGGACGTCAACACCGCGTTGGTAACAACGGCCGTTAGCGGACAAAACTGAAAGTCGAGGGAGTTTTTGAGGAAACGATTAGTACTAATGGGGGTTTTGTTTAGTAAAAATTATGTTCAGTTGATCATAGAGGAAATCATCTTCCAGCATGGTTGTCAGTCAGTTCGCGCTGCAACAATTTCACAGAATAGATGGAAAATATTATTCCTTTAAAAATATTGTCTTTCTAGGTGAACACTTTACCCACGGTCGTCGAACTTGTTGAAGACAAAACATCGTTTGTTCGCAAACGAGGCTATTTCAACGTCTGAGTTTTATAAATTATATCCTACCCTATTTATGTTTGTGAATGACTGACTTGTGTAAAGTTTGCGTTTCACTAAACCGTGACCCGGTCGACTGGTCGCTTTTTCCCTTTGTGAACTAAAAAAAAATTGGTTGTCTCTAAAGTAGGTTTACGAGCGATAATTTAACGTGATAACGTCATAAGAAAACATTGATAAATAATTGCATACTTATATGAATTGAATTGAATTATTATCACTTGCCGCAAATGTTGTTGTAATAAACAATGGAAACCACATTAACTTTTCACTTCACTTTATAAACAGTTGACAAAACAGTTCACGTGTAGGTTGTGTGCGGCCTCTGTCTCTCTTGTACTCGGACGCATCGACCGATGGAGTGGAAGAGAGATCGCTTGTTCCGCGCTCTCGCTCACACACTCGGCTCAGGCGGAACGCGACAATGAGTCATGCTTTTTCGTGCGTGCAGCCGGTTTTCATCGATTTATAAGACGTTACACGTCAAAAACTTAATGAATTGGTGAAAATTTCATGAGGCACTTCCTCTAGTTCTTTCGTAGCTTTTAGGCTATAAACTGATATATAAAGGAAGTGAGTGAAAAAACATATAATTTTCAAACGTTATTACATTAAATTAATCAGGGTGTCTACAAACCTCGAATTAACGCTGAGACATTTTTATTTTTTATTCAATAATTATAGTTATTTTCATTGGCTTGAATATGTTCGACGCGTGGCTGACGAGAATTATTATTTGTAGATTTTCGAATTTTGGGGAAAACCTAGCACCAAATAAAACTTGATCAAATGGGTTCTTTTTTTTAATTTAAACTTTTGTATGCACGTTAGATGATTTTGGATAGGTAAGATTCTATGATCACACGCCCGCCCCCCTTCCCACAATAACGTATTTTATTTTTTAACATTACAATTAATTTGAATATCCCAAAAAAAAACACTTATTTCATAGTTTTAAGTTTTAATGTCTGTCGGCAGTTCTCAAGGACGGTTTATTGATTATTTTTTTCTTGATATGGAGATAATAATCTTGTATGTAAATATGACGTCGTCGTGGACTTCATTGAATATTTTTCGACGCGTATATAAACTCCGTCATAATGTTTTTTCTTGACGGATAATAATGCTACTTCTTGTCGACGTTCTTGAGTTAGATAAAAAAAAATATTGATGCAAACTCAAGTTTGTATCGGCGTACTGACAGCTGTGCTGCTATTGCTGTTTTCGACGAATTCGGTGAGTTTCGACATTTCAAATAAACAAGCCAAACAGCGCCTTCTCACCACGGACCAGCGGCTGTTACGTAGAGTGAAACTGTTTAATGAGCGCGAAAGGCCGAAAGGGAGATTAAGATGCCGTCGAGATGTTTGACACGGTTCATATAGAAATTCGACGATTGGACACGTCGCGTTCCCCGTATGAGTTCTGTTGACGGGTGTCCGCGTTACAACCGTTGATTTATTGTATATAATAAATAGTTTACAAAAAAATTGTATATACATTTAACCTATACAGATAATATAGTACTTATGTTATTGTAATAGAAAAATATAATAGGTATTAGCGAAAATATACAAAACAAATTGTCTTAATCTTTAGCAAACTTTTGATTGATTTCACGTAATAGTCGCCGGTCCGTGCCAGTTAATAAAAATAATTTTTACTTCAGACTTTCCAATTCTTTCCTACACTTGTGAGGAAACCATCCGTATATTATAACAAAATTAGATAATAGAGATATTATAACAAAATTATGTTGCGAGTAAAACTTGCACATAATAAAACAGTAAGTAACCGTCGGAATTATTTCATTATAATTAATTCGTGCCGAAATATGTATCTATCTGTCCGTTTAGTTCCATGATGCGAGTGCTCCACGTTTTCACCCATCGACGATCCGTCCGTGGACTGCGCTCCGTAGCGTATCGGGCCGCGGACGACTCGGCGGCTCCGGTCGTGGCTCTCCGAAAAAAAAAAATAACTCGGAACGTTTGCACGCGGACCGCTCCTTATCAGACCAATAAAAGAGTACGTCGGCGTGCCGCGAACGTTCTACGTTTATTTTATTATCTTTTCGATGACTCGGCACTCGTTCACAGGATGCCCTTTTCTCTTCATCTCGTATCGAATGAAACTCACCAAATATTTTATTTCATCGAGAGTTTTATAATTGTGAATAATTATCAACATTGAATATATTTTAATAGTTGGAAATTTTAAAATAATTCGGTGGTTATTTTTATTGTTTCAACTCGGTTTTCCAAGATACAATTTGTATATAATATTCTTTAGTCTGTATACTCTATATATTAGTCTCCGTAGATACCAGGGCCGGATCTACCATATGGCTTTTTGGGCTTCAGCCCAGGGCCCCGTGGATTCAAGGGGCCCCCAGCTAAGTCAAGTCAAAGTCAAAAATAGATGATATGCGAAAAAATAGGTGGGCCCCTGAGTAGTATTAGCCCAGGGCCCCCTTAACTTACGGTCCGGCCCTGGTAGATACGCGCGTGTACTTGCACGTATGACTGTGTAAATGCGAATGCTTGCTTGAACGCGCCCTTGTGATGCATTATGTAAGCACGTCATCTTCAAAACAGATCAACATATAATTAAAGCACAATCATTCGACATCCACGTGACTTGCGCCTCTGTATACAATAGACAAAACTGGACACTCGTTCAGAGATGTTATAAAAATCGCATTGCATTAAGTTTGAAATCGAAAAAATATAAACGGAAAAACTCATCGATGCCAAAATGACATTGAAATCTTCAATACGAAATTAAATAATAAAATTGATTGGAGTGCAAAAAAAAATAAAAATGGGTAAACTAAATTAGCACTTTATATTTTCGACATATTACAAGAATATATTACATAAATTCTTATCTAAAGTGATGCAAGATCGGGACCTTATTCAAAGGCCAAGATCAATGCTGCGTACCGAGCTAATTTATCTCACAGATAATACGAATATTTATTATTATTGCCAAGCGTCCACACAGAGGCATACTCATAGTACAGTCTACGCATTATATTGTTTTATGTTCATTATGATAGTATATTATAATAGTATAAAAGACGTTTTTATGCTCCTTATGAAACTAACGATAAACTCAAATTTAATAGAAAGGAACTTGTTGATGTGACTGTAAACCATAATGTCTGAATAATGTATTTTTCACGCTTATGACAAGATGTTTATATTGATTTACTAAATTCCTTAATACATAGTGTTATGAGGTACGTTTACACGATAAGTTATCACACAGACAGTTGGAAAAATAACTCTTCCATAATAGTAGATGTGGTCGACCGATGATTCTATAGGCGATAATTCACAACTCAAAATTAGTTAATTTTGTATAGATGAACCTCCCTCAAGAAAATACGAATTGACTTCCATTCAACTCGATTGGAAAGGCATTCATAGTGTAGCGATTAGTATACGCCGAGATAAGCGACTCGATGCTAGGTGCTGGGGGATGATTTTTGGGCCATGTGATTCAATGTTAAGGATTGTTAAAGATTACTGTCACCGATGAGGGGACAACCTCCAGAACCGATAGCTCAATGTGTTCTGCGAGGCACGGGACGTGTGGTTTTAATGAGATTTAAATTAAATACTCATTGATCAATTCGTTCATATTCAGGAATCAAATATGAAACCAACCGATTCGAGGATACACTCTTGACTCTCGGCCACCACCACAGTCTGGTCTAGTACTTAAGTCTTGCACGAGATTCGTGTTATAGACGTTACACAGACTATAAATCCATACACTTAATTTAGATGATAATCACTATTCCGATATTTTAGAGTAAACAACAGCCTCTGAAAGAAAATGGATTAGAAACATACAGAAGAACAACATCAAAGTGCACCCATCGCTATTTCTTTTCCGAATTTAGGTATGACAGAAATACTATCGAATCGAGAAATTCCTTCTTTTCTTTTTTGAAGTCGGTCAATTATAAATAGAAATTTTACACGTCGCTCAACAAAAACATCCTGTACAAGGACGCGTCTCGGCGAGCACAGGCCACCTGTGCACACGGCGGTGTTCCCATCGCGTTGCTCAATATTGACACAGATTAAATCAATTCCGTGGATGCGTGTTATCTCGCTTAGACGGACCTGTCGGACGGAAGTCGCACCCTCGCCGCCGCGGCACAATAAATATGTGCTGTACGAACGTGTTTTCTCGTCGCTGCTCTATCGGTCAAGACCTTTCCTACGATTGCGCGAGACTCGAAGGCGATTGGCAAAAAAAAGAAGCGAGGTCTTCTTCTCTTTCTCGGTGTTATAAATCCCTCCGAATGAGAACGTGTTCCGAGTTCCATAGAAAAGCAGCTGAAGCCGCTGCGAATGTGATGTTCGCGATGACCGTTTTGGTTTAATTAGCACTACACACACACACACACACACACACACACACCACAAATGTTTTATCGAAACCGAAGTCAATTTTCAAAATTCAATTTTCAAGTAGTTCCCGAGACTTTTTCTTTAATGGTTTCCGAATCGTATCGACCCACAAAATTCTTTTAATCTTCTCAGTGTGGTGGACCGTGGAAAGCTTTCAGCTTTCGAGAACGTTGCAAATAGGGTATTTTCATTTAATTTCAGCTCGCTCGGAGATAAGTCAAACGGCAGCACAAGCTTGCTGACATACACAGACATTCAGATTTACGTTTTTCTAGATATAACTTTTTAACACCAGAGATAAGGAAACGTGTCCGTTATTTGAAGCAGAAGAAACGTTTTACGTCATCCTACACAAGATTCGAGTTGAAGTGTTAGTAATAAGATAACAATATGTCACATCATATTATTACGACAGAGTTATGTTACGAACCTTATCTTTACGTGTATAGATGCGGACGTAAAAATTCTGATGATGGCAACACCGTCAGATGAAAAAGTTAATTTTTTTGTTCGCAAAATCCACAATGAAACACCTATCTGTGACTTTTAAATTGATACTATTGTCTGAGTAAGATATGGTATTTACACGGAATGTGAACATAAAAAAAAAAGAAATCAATGTGTACTTAAAATCACACGACAGAAGTGAAAACCGTTAAGCCGAAAATAATAAAGTAAAAACATTTAAAATATGTATATATATATATATACATATATCCACAATTAGAATTATATATATTGTGGATAAATTATCCTGTTACATTTTGCTCCGACTAATCGTCGTTTGTATTGTATTCTAAAATGAAACAATAATTTAGTGATAACTAAAATATGACATGAATACTTTAATTGAGGGTCTGCTAAACATCTAAAACAAAACGCGGTCAATCGTTGTTCCATATTTTGCTTTGCTTTCATTTGGATCATTCGATATATTCAAATCTAATTTTGATTTCAAATAATCCACTAACGCCTTTTTTGTGCCTTTAGCGAAATCAATATTGAAATTTCCATTCAAAATCATATGAAGGTTTCGTTCGAGAAGAGCATGTCCTGATTTGCTGTAGATAAGTAAATTTTCGGAAGTTTGAAAGAAAAATCGAATGAGGAAGAGAGAGACGTTAATGGACGCCAAATACTAGAATGTGAGCTGGTTAAAGTTCAATCGCGTCTTTTGTCGAATAGACACATTTAATTTCTTACTTAAAAGACGAATTACATATACTGATTAGTTTCCAATTCATTCACATAATTTAAGAGATGTTATAACTTACCTGAGCACGAGATATTTACGTTATTGACGTGATAACGTCTTATAAATCGATGAACGCCGGCTGCACGCACGAAAAAGCGTGACTCATTGTCGCGTTCCGCCTGAGCCGAGCGTGCGAGCGAGAGCGCGGAGCAATAGAGAGGCACTGTCGGCCTAAGCGTTTGGCTTGTGACGCATCTATCTCTTTACTGTTTAATTTAAGTAGAAAAATATTTGAATTGACGAATGCAAATAAATGTTAATTTATTGAAAACATTGTCATTTTCAATTAATTCCTTCTTTGTATTATACAAAATAATGATAATTCAGTGATAATAATTGAATTAAATTCATAAAAGTATGCAATTTTTCATCAATGTTTTCTTAAGACGTTATCACGTAAAATTATCGTCCATAAACCGACTTTACAGACAACCAATTTTTAGTAAGACACAGCAAGTGTCTGTCGTGTGATCTTAACCATGCTATTTTTTATGACGATAGATAATATCTCATACACACACACAGCGAATTTTGTCACATTTACATATGTACACACGCGTATAATATTAAATAAAACGTACTGTCATGGCACACACCGTGTTTACGACACATACCGTATCTATGTGAATATTTATTTTCAACGTTTATCATCGTGAAGAACTTTTAAAATGCGAAACCGGGAGACAGAAAATGACAAGAGGTACAAATAACAAATCTAGAGGATCTGAAATGAATTTGGATAAGTGTACTCTAAAATTGTATATATCTAGGCCTCATTCCCTTAGTTACTTAGAGCACCACTTACCCTAAAAAAATCTATTGACTCGCATCTTCCTTCCATCGGCCTAGTGGATTGATTGAACATTTGAATGTAGGTGAGTATGTTGAGTTCGCTATTGACTACAGGACCTGGATGACCCTGGGATAAGACTCACTTGTTTGAGCGATCTACCTCGTTGGATGCGATCATTGACATAATATCGATCAAATTTTCATTGTAACAGAAGAAGCATACGGGCGTTCTGATTCCTTTATACATTTTTTTTTTAAGCATGTCTGTTATATGAATGTCAATTTTAACAGCTTTATTTTGAATTTTATTTGTATTATCATTCCACCCAAGGTACAATACCGTTCTACCGGCTAGCTATGCCTAACCTATGACCCGTTTTGTTTTCCATTAGATGTTTATTTATATCGCACGCTATTTTTCGCCCGCAGCTCCGCCCGCATGAACATAGAAGTAATTCCAACATTTTAGTATCGACTGATCACGCTGTCAACCTCGTTCCCGATTTGGCTCCTGCTTTCGATTCCAATCTTGGCTTCGTTTTTCATTCCGATTCTCGTATCGTTCTAAATTCCGATTTTGTTCAAAATATAGACAATGTGAAAAAATTTTAAAGCGAAAAGGAATAAAGATTACCCTACAGTTACTCTGAGGTATAAGCTATTACCATACCAAATTTCATTAAATTTTGTTTAGTGCTTTGTATGAAGTTCGTAAACAAATTTACAGACAGGCAGACATTGTTTATAAAAACTACTGAAATGTATATTGCCAACATTTTTAATACCCCCTCCCCCAGCAGTTCTTCTCAAATGTGATGTACAATTTTTCTTCTAATGTTTTATTACAAGCATTAATTACTACTCGATATTTTAGAAAGTTTTGAAATTTAAGTTAGTACAAAAAAATTGATGATTGTTTTCCGCGCACGAATGACCTTCACGAAACACGGTAGGCAGTGGTCGGTCAAGTTTGTGTGTTGATTATACGGGGAGTGACACGCAGAACGATCTTAAAAATAACTGTACTTAGATTAATACAATTACTGAATTCTTCAAGTTATTGAGCGAGATGAGATTTTTTTAAGATATCAAGGACACTTATAACAAAATTTATTAACATTAGATCAAAAGACAAAAATAATGAACCACATTCAGTAAAATATGTTCATAACGTTGCTACGAAAAAGGAATTTAAAAATTTTGTACTTCAACAATTATTCGCCATTGACAATAGCTTCATGGCTTTAATGGAAGGCAGAAACAATTATCTGCAAATAAAGGAATATTCCTAAAGCCTCTGCAAATAGCGACAGACAAATGTTTGCACGCGCGTATGTATTATATTTGCGGTGCCGTGAGGATCGGTTAATGAATCCTTTAGCGAATATTTGCCGAGCTCCGTGTTTGGCGATCGTGCCTCCGGAGCAGCGACGGAGATATCACGAATAGTCCAGGAGCGACCGCGCCCAATTGTATCTTGTGAGATATCTCTAAAATTGAAAATTGTTTCGTAATGATTAATTAATTGGTCGGCTTACAATGCGAAATAATTGAATGCGCAGGTGAATCGATAAGTCTGCTTTGGAAAAAATTTACTTACGTAGTTTAATTGCTTCTGTAGCGAAACGATTGAATGAACAGTAGAGAATTGATCTATTAGGGGTCATCCAAAATTATGTCACATCCCAAAGGAGAGGAAGAGGGTTAACAAAAAGTGTTAAGGGAGGGACGAGTCGTAGGCTTTGCGGTGTCATATGTATAAAAGCAAAATATTTAAACTCCAACTTTAACTGTCGCGAAAAACTATCGCTGTTCCTTATACGGCGTCGTGCTTTCTAAAATGTTTGGTTTATTATTGATTTCATGAAAATGGATTTTAAATAGAAATATAAATTTTGGAAGTTCAATTTTAATTTAATAATTTGTAAATTTAAATCACGAAATATGCAACGTCAAACCAGTGGCGGGAAATCGCGCAAACGTGACCACCTTTAACAACGACGGGGAGAATTCTAAAAGTCATGAAAATACGTGTTATGTTATTTATAGATTGCCTCTTATGATATATGATGCATTATTTATCCACCAATAAGTGGATGGAATGGCTAAAGGCGGTGCCTTCAAATGCAGAACAAATAAAGGAATCCTTTCTGTGTCTACACGGGCGGAACCGCCGGCATGGTAGTTATTGAGGAATATATCAAAGGTTTAATATATTACGTCGCCGTTTTCGAATACTGGCCAAATTTTAATGGTAAACTATTTGATATAATTTATTATAATGAATTCAAAATTCGTTATAATCAATTACATCAAATTCAAAATTCAAAAATTACCTAAATGAACTATAGATTTTACGGAACTTATTTTAGTGGCAATGGTATCTCTCAAAAGAAATTCCTAATTTAAATTCCGTTTGTAGTATTGGATACATTTTTTTTTTTTTGGAAGAAAAAGCATTTGGTATCGATCGATACAGTCTTCAGAAATGAATAAAAAAAATTACAACCATGTTTTTGACATTTCTTAAAATGTACCCAATCAGTTCGGTTTAAATTTTTAGAAAATCTTATTTGACTGAATTTCGTTTTAAGGACCGTTTCCGATTTAGAGAGAGAGAGAGAAAGACCTGCACACAACAGACAGACACACAAGCATACATAAGGATATTATTATTGGTACATTAGGCAGAATAGCTTACTGGGACTACAAAGCGTCGAAATCCGATGAAAACGTAGTTTTAAAAATCGAACTGAAAACAATGATTTTCCCATTGACACAACTAAGCCATGACACAGCAAAATATTTCCGCCAAATAGTGATATCAAAACGAGAAATCGGCTCAACAGTCAGTGAATTATTACGTCAAAAACAAGATGTCAGCTTGACAAACAAAAACGCCGAATTGCATTGTAAATTATATTATTTTATGATTTTTTTATTATTGAGTTAATATTCAATTAAATAAAATATTAAATTTACGCACAGACATATTACGGCAAACAACGATATATCTAAGTTCCTAATATCTTCCAATTGATTTTTTTCATTATGAAATAGATATCTTTGAAATTGTTTTGGAGACTAATTTTTTTTAACTGTATTAATTAGTAACAAAAATTACAATATATTACTGTTATTTAATATGTATTTATATTACATTAATTGGCCAATTACATATTGATACCTTAAGAAACATATAATGATGTCTGATTGTGCGTCTGCAAGGTAGGGAATTTTTTTCAAAGCTGATAAAAGCAGAAAAATTTTCATTATATTTATCAAATGTAGATTATTCCATTATAGATTTTAAAATGATTCATTGCCTCACTTAACAGTATGTCATCGATAAACTTTTATATGATAGCTTTCAGCTCAGAATGCTGGTTAATATTATTGAATGCTGGTTAATATTCTTTGCGTTTATTTTTGTTAATACGGATAAATTCATACACCATTCAATTTTAGGACTCAATTCTGAAGCAGAGCAAACTGGTAAATAAAATACGTGTGACCTTCAATTAGTAGAATTATCAAGGATAATGATTTTATGGGTTAGTACGTCTCCGAAAAGAGATTAATGGAAATCCAACATCGTATGCAAGTACACAGGGTCAAAAACTTGTGAGGACTGAGTGGTTTCGAAAAAAAGAAACAAATCTATTTCAGCAATCAACAATAACGATTATCTTTAAAAAGTATATGCTGTCCATAGACAGAATTGATCGAATATACGAAAAATTGTAAATAATGAATTGGTTACATGTGACATACATTTTGGTAAGAAAAATAAATTGTTTTAAATCAAATTATGCAGATGGCTCTAATAAAATCAACAATCAGTCAAGGACGATTTCATTTATTTTATTTAGAACTATTATTTGGAGCGGACACTCAATAAATATTACTTTGTTTAATAATTAAGTAAAAAAAATGTAGACGTTTTCTATTTTTCTTGTCGTTTTTATTATTCCATATATTCTATATGGTCACATATCCTTACGTTCTATACCAACGAACTTCCCGAATTTTTTTCAGTTATCTTAACGGGAAGTTATAAATGTTGGGTGTAGTCGGCTTTTCATATGACAATGTTATCGAACAATGTACTCTAAATGCACGTTATCGTTAATTGTTTAAAATGTTCTATCAATAAAATTTTGCGTGTAATCTTTATATCGTTTATTATAGGCAACAAAACGATAATGAACATATCATTAACGATTCAAAGGAATGGAACAGGCGTTGGTCTCGTAAATGATGTAAATATTGGGCAATAAGTATGTGCATCCTCTGACAATCCGTCTTTGTATATATACAGATAGCTAGAACGATTGAAATAGAAAAGATGAAGCAAAATATATTTATACATTGCTCGGAATCTTCACAGTGATTCCATTTCTTTTTTAACGCGCTTTCTGCGTATAATTTTTTTTTAATTAATTTTCCCCCACTTCCATATGTCGGAATAATTTGAAATTACACGCACTTATTGACAACCAATGAAATATAATAATTTGGTACCATTTATATGAGCTAGTCATGGAGCTACGAGCTGAATAATGGAACTCTTCATTCGGTACTAATTAACTCATCGAGTTTGGAATCTTTTGGTTTGTTTTGATGTGGCCCAGACACTTGGCGACGAAGGTCTGATAATGTAACCAGAAGTTGGAAAGAGGAATTCTTCAATGTCTACCGGTAAAGCCTTCGAGTGTATGGTCATTTGTGTTGTTTCAACCAGTCCAATACACTGCATGTAGTAATGAAGGTATGATGGTGGAGGTCACAGATCACGTTGTTGCCGTGTTCTGTGGTGGCGCCGAAACGTGAAGAGTGGAACTTTTCAGTAGCTATTAATAAACTGTCGAGTTTAGTCTCGTTTTCATTGTTTTTATATTTTCAACACACTGGGGACATAACCTTTACGAGTGACTAATTAACGATAAAAAAGCGGTATAAACCAGTTAACGCTTTTTTAAAGTTAATCAGATTTTTTTGGTTTTATTTTATTCAGTAAAGCATGTTTTTTAAAGTTTTTTGAAACTATTAGTCTTCATTAAACATAAGGCTTAATACACTTTCTCATTCTCTCTCATGCTATTTTCGTACAGTCACCTTCTTTACCTTTGTTTAGATACCAGAGCTTTTTCAACTATTTAGACTGAATGGTCGAGGAACAGAATCGAAGAGAAAATAAATACAATGTAAAATATCAATAAATAAAAATATGTATTATATCTGAAAATGAAGTGGTTGGAAAATAAGTTTTTCAAATTCGAATTTGGAAATAACTAATATAAAATTTTTAAATATTTTTATTTAAACGTTTTAAAACTCTCTTTATTGAATTGGAATTAAGCATTTTATTATTATGATAGTAAGTAAAAAAGGAATCCAAAAAAAACGACCCTTTACATTTCTCAAATAAATTTAAAACATCTGGTTTTGCATTTAATATTTGATTTGAATTTTAGAGTTTATATGGCGTTTAAGAAACATTTCCATAGATATTTATAGATGGTTAAAAAAATAATACTGAATGTGAAACAAAAAGAAAAGAAATAATTTATATTATGATATTTAGAGACTAAGCCTTTTCTAGAATATTATTCAATTATAATTTAGGGTATATAACGAAATTAATATTGTAGGTCGGCATTGGGTGCCTAAATTTCTATGTAGATAAAATTGATGGTATATTAAAGACAGGCCAAATATTAAAGACCCGAAACGGATGAATTTGCATGAAACAATTGATGAACACCAGTGAAATAAAAGGGATACGTGAAAATACCAAATAGAAAATGCTTGTCTCTGCCTCTCCTCCTTCCTGAAAAATAGGCGAAATTTTATGTTCCACTTTACATTTACTGACCATAAACAAATGATATCTATATTATAATTTGCGTATTATGAGATATAAATCTAAACTTACTAGAAACTGTGTACGAGTTCATCTGCCAGGTCACCATAATAATTTTCCTTGTCCTTCATAATTCTTAAAAATAGAGAACGAAGGTTGTATTTAGGAGCCATAAATAACTGAAACGCATCTGCCGGGTCAGTTCTTTTTTTTCTAACGAACGATAAAACTGCATCATTTAGCATTCGCTGCAGTTCCGCGAAAAGCAGGGACGCGGCGACCCCGTCCTTGTGCGTCCGAGCCTCCTCGTAATTAGCGGGACGAACGCGTCGAATTCGTTTTTTAAAGGGCCCCGCCTAAAGGGAACCCACGAATTGGATGAAAAAACCCGACAGATGAAAACGGACGGTATCAGGCGCCGTTTACGAAAACGCCTATCCGCATCGGAACTTAAAGCGTTGAAGATACACCCACTCAACTGGCACGGGCACTTTTAAATAATTGAGGGCAGCTGCCAATTCGGATAGATCAGGTGTGCATTTTTTCGGCGTGTTGTCGTGCCGAAATTTAAACGGGCGAAGCCTCGACAGTGACTCACCAAAGCGGTGATTGCGAAGTATCGATCGATTGGCGAGGTATTGATCAGTGGAAGTCGATTCTATGAAGGCGTTTATCGATTGTACATCTAAATTTACCACATCATAAATTACTTTTTCAGAAGTGTAAAATGAATTTTTTGAATTTTACCCCTTAAAAACACAAAACGATTTAATAATTTTTTACCTTTTAAAAAGGTAATATAATAGAGGGATATAACTAACATTAGATTTTACAATACTTTCTTGTTTCAAAAATAAATCGTAATAATAAATTATTCATGGATTCATACATATTTTATTTGCACACGAAAATACTTTACAATGCTGCAAGCGGCGCATTCCGGCTTCGTACGACTCGATAGAGATATTTAAATTACTTTGTCTAGAGCATAATATAGTATAGAGATAAATATCACTTCTAATAATAATGCCTACCTATTCTTAAATACCCATAACATGATTATAAGGTTTGCATCAAATTTCGGAATTATCACATATTCAGCAAAAATCTACCATTTTTGTAAATACGAAAAACAACTTTCTCTAATTGCCACAAAATAATATCAAGAATGAAGTATGTATTAAAGTATAATGCTCTAAGCATTTTTTACAGGTGAGTAATATCAATTAAAATTTCAAATGTGTGATCTGAAAACTACTTGTTACCTAAAATTATATAAGATTGATTTATAGACGAGAATCCACGAGTGTTTGATTACACGTCCCAAACCTTACGCCAAAGTAAGATTTTAAGTGACAGATTCCCCACATTTATTTAAGGCAGGTGTCTCTAAATTAACCAAGCGAATCGAAATGAGTTTCGCTTTCTGGCGCGTAGTTTTTTTTACTTAAATAAATATAAAATCACCGATCCCTTTTGGAACAGGTTTTCGGTGCTATTTTTAGTTTAGGTGTTTAAACTGATTAATAGAAATTGTGATGATGTTGTATGTATTTATTTTAATAATCTCAGATTGAAGTACTTAGATTATGTCGTACAAGTTCATTTTTGTATTACATTTCTTATTAATATTGATATTGGAATGTCTTATATTGATACGTTCTTAGAACCTCTTTCACCATATCCTTTCAAGCTAATATTTTAAATAAAATTTGCATTCCATTTCTTCCTTTTAACGGATTTTTCGCCCGAACGATTGTTAAAAAGAAGACGTGCAATGTAAATTCTATTTTAAAAGTGTTTTTTTTTTTGTTAAATTTTAATATACAAGAAGACGGTGAAAAAGGTTGTTAATAATTATAATATACACCAATTTTTTACATATTCAAAGAAGTAATGTAAAATCTATAAAATAACTAAACATATTACATTATTTAATCTTATCTAAAAATTATAATAAGCACTTAAACATAATTATTAAATAAATCTACGAGTAATTTTTTCAACAACTTCTTAAATTCCATATCACGAAGGAAAAAATACGTAACCAGGAATCGTGATTTCATTTTGAGTAACAACAAAATACGTTTAGATACAAATACGACCCTAGGAACTCTATCACGTATAAGTGAATTCTTTTGTTTATTTAAATAAAGCATTTTTGTCATTTTCAACTTTAATTGTATTGAAACTCTTTTTATAAATTTCTTATGAATACTGATCGTTTTAATGTATGAAATTCACAATCGAAAAATTGGTATTTAAGAATTGATTATTTTGATTTGATAAGTCTCAAAATGATTCCAGGTGTACTTTATTACAATGGATATTTACCGATATTAATAATTAGTCCAATTAATTTTAGGAGAAATTGGTTTGTATTATGGATAGACAATAATTTACTTAACTACTAATGAACATATACATAATACGTTAGTTAATGTGCGCCATTTTCCATATTAATGGGCGTGTACTTAAGACCAGTGTCGTTGAGCACGGTGACGACCCAGGCGTCGGGCGGCAGCCGGCCCGAGCGCAGCAGGCGCACCGCCGCCGCCGCGTTGGCGCCGCTCGTGTACCCCACGAACAGGCCTCCTTCTCGCCCAGCAGCCGTTTGTACTCCACCGCCTCTTCATCAGTCACCGCCATCGTGTCGTCCATGAGCTCGCGTTTGAACAAATTAGGCACACAGCCGTAGCCGGAACCCTGCAACATGTGCAGCGGCTTGGTGATGGGTACCCCGCGAATCGGCTCCGCTCCGCTCGGCTCTACTACGACGGCGACCACGTTTGGATTTTGTTCTTTGAGATAACGCGCCGTGCCCGTGAACGTGCCGGCCGTGCCCACCGTCGCCACGAAGCCGTCGACGCGACCGCCCGTCTGACGCCATATTTCAGGACCCGTCGTCTCGTAGTGGGCGAGGCTGTTGGAATCGTTGTTGAACTGGTTAACGTAATAGGCGCCGGTGCGTTTCATCAGATCGATGCCCTGAGCTTCGGCGGCCTGCACATCGGCTAACGTCACGTTACCGTATGTGCCCTCGACTTGCGGCACGCGCACACAGTTTGCGCCTAAAGCCTCCATGTGTATGGCCCGCTGCGCACTGTTACCCGCCGACATGGTGACCGTAAGCGGATGGCCGAGCACGGCACAAACAACGGCCAGCCCGCAGCCCTGATTACCGGACGTGACTTCGAGCACGGCTCCGCCGGGCCGTAGTTCGCCTGCGGCCCGCGCCCTCTTCACCATATAAAGCGACGAGCGATCTTTGATAGAAGCTCCCGGATTCATGAATTCGCACTTGGCGAGAAGCCTGCCGGGGCCGGGGTGAGGCGATCCAGCGCGACCAGGGGGGTGTTGCCGATCAGTTCAAGGGCGGATGCCTTTATGTCGGTGTCAGAGCCCTTTCGTGGAGCCATTGCACAAATTCAAAATGAAATATAACCTGAGAAAGATACGACTTTATTCTACTAGGCCTCGTGAGGTCGACCGTAGACTGATACGAGAGCATGGCGAAGGCGGTCCTTTAAATGTGAGTGTGCACACGGGCACGCGGCCGCACGTCACTGTCCCGCGCGGGCCGTGCACAGTGAGCAGCTAATTTGTCGAGGCACCAATCCAAGTCTCAGCAAGGTCGAGAACTCGGCTAGTGACGTGTGATAAAGATAAAGTTATTTATCGATGCGACTACGTAACAGTTTCGTTTCATTTCAACCGAGATATTTTAAACAAGATTGGCAACTTCATTGTATAGACATATTTCGATTATTTATATTAAATAAATAAATAAGACGAATTTCATTAGGGTAGTAGCGACTAGTAAAACACATGAAAATGCAAATAATTATCACCCCTCGAATGACCGCGTGATTACGTCACAAGTGGCAATACACCGGTCTTTAACATTATGTCATTTCGTTCCCGGTTGCTGTGATATTGCGGTTAGCGAATATTTAAAAAGTATCTTCTGCTGATCATATTACGGTTCACTTCGTCTCGATTGCTGCTTGTTTAGAATTCGCTGCACCATTTCCATCCGTCATGGTATGCATATCAAATACGGCCGCAAGTTATATAAAATATGATCTATTTCTATACTAATAAAGTTCAAAAACGATACAACCGATATGCAGATTTAAGTCATATGATCGTTACGTTTAGAAAAGTGTACCATGTCGATGTCGCGAGTTAGAGACCCACCAGATGTCATTGTAGAGCGAGGGCCTTTGTTAACAAATATGGGCACAATCGGGCACAATGCCCCGCATTATTTGCTCGCTTCGAGCCAGTTGAACGAGCCAAATGTCAGCCATTCGATAATTGGTCTATCTACTGTGAGCGGATGGGATAAAATAGGCCCTGTGACGTCCGACTACGGGCGTTGAGTAGCAATTGATGTGGCAACTTTTATTGATAAATAATAGACGAAATTTCAATTGTATGTTATGTCATTTATTTTTATGAAATACGTGCAGACTCGATTACCATCATTTTTATTGCGACGTCATATAATAAACGAACCATTTAGGAACGCCATGAAGAGATCCTTTTTAAGAGCAAAGCATCAACTTCTTATTAAGGTCAAATGTTAAAATTATAGATAATTAAATTTTTTAATCAGTCACAGAGAAATAATAATCTCGTAATTTTTATCGGTAATTTAGGAGATGACTTGATAATAATAGTTGTATTAAGTACAGTTGTTCGAACTAAAGAAAATTAAATTAGTATGCAACAAATGTGTCGGTTAGCAAATTTTTTGTAATTTTAACCATTGCTATAATATTTCGTCTAATGATCGCAAAAATACAATATAATCATCTCTATTCCATTAAAAAAAAAAAAATCAATCTGAAAATGTCAACACACCGTTATTATCTTTATAATGTCCCAGTAATTAGGCGACTTAGAGCTATCTCTAACAATAATAATGTGACGCCTACTAAATATTACCTTTTCAAATTAATCGGCTTACATGTAAGATAAAAAAAAAACGGGTGATTGATATGATGGTAATTTTCGACCTGTAATGTTGTTCACGATTATACAGCCAGGTTGAAAAATCTAGCCTACATTCTTAAATAATTTCACAAATACCGTCTTGCGTTCTTTCACGATGAATTTTTATCGATGTCGATATTAGCAACATGACCGGTTATTGACTTTGTGCCCTTGGTACACATTAGATAATTAATGAATATGCTGCGATCATATATGAATAAAATGTTGATTACTACAAGGTAAGTCAATGTCACTTTAAAATATTTTATTTTGTATTTTCTTGTATTATTAAGAAACACATATTGAGCGTGTATTTATCTAATTTACGTTTTGGCATGTTATCTATTTTGTATTTTCTATAGGGACCGTGCACAAAATATAGAAGCAGCAAAAGATTTATATATCCAAGTAAATAAACAATAAATCACAGTCACAGTCTAGCATTTTTGTTTTAACGATGTAAATCATAGATGCAAGTCATAAAAAAAAACAATTGTAATGTAATAGAAATAATAATTGTATACCGCCTCTTTGTCAATATAATCGATATCGATAACGTTTGTGTACTACGCCAGCAAAACTTCAAGCTCTATTTATAACCTATCGTTAAAAGTCGATTGTTACATCACTCATCAACAACGTGTAAAATTACGAAGATTGTTGTTAATTTTTTAGCTCGTTTATTACGATGTTATTTATCTAATGATATTATTATCAGATTCACCTTAAAGTTTTGTGAATAATGGCATTTCTGTTTTTAAAAATCAGCACTTGTCCAAAAGATTAGTTCAGTTCTTTGATTTGTAACTACGCGTGTGAACAGTAAGATCTTTTGTATTTAATTAGATACCGTGGAGTATAATACATATACCTAAATTAATTGATCATTAAGACGTAAACAAACCTTATACGGTTAATGATTTTTGTTTAACAGACAATGACAGCAATGTTTTTCAAGCTCTCCTTAAAACAAAAGAGTATTAAACACAATTCTTTATTTTATTTTTTATATATATAATATTTATTTTGTAAATAATATCCACATTTTAATTATGTCATTTTTGCTTTTTTATATTTAAATCTCGACTAAGTCTTTTTTTTCATTTTGCACAACATATCTGAAATTAATTTTTAATGTATTTTAATGCTGTAATCCAAAGCTAATAGTTAGAAATATCGTTCAAAAACCGGACGATCTGTGTCGACTTCCCAAAGTTCATGTTTCCAATGCCAATGGCGATTGGTAAGGATTTTGAATCCTAAATGGAGCTTCCGTTAACTATTCAAGGAAATTAATAATTTAAGGAGCTAATTACTGTTGATTTTCAGACTCGCGCACAAGCAAATTTCAAAGGAACAGCTATTTATGACTTCGAATAGAAATCTGGTTTCTCTGATTCGACAAATGAAACGATATTTTTTGGTAAGCATTAGAAACCGTATCAATTATTTTATATTTTTCTAGTTATGAGTTGGATCCTTATAAAGAAAATTTTACAACAGAATTTTCGAATTGAAAATTTCTTAAGCGATAACCATGCACATTTTTTTGAAATTTAGGTCGACACCTTTCCGTTGATGCCATGTTTAACTGTAAAAAGTTACAAACACAATACATTCCTTGTTCTCTTAATCATATAGAATAAGGCGAATCGTTCTGAAAGGCAAATAGCCCAAAAGAAACGAATAAAACAAGTACTGCTCGTACCTGCTATTATTAGCTTTAGCGCAATAACGTCCCCCTACAGCTTTCGCCCGCAGCTTCGCCCGCATGGACATATCATCAATTTGTACATCTTTTACATCGACGGATGACACTATGTCCGTCGTGATCTCGATCCCAGTCGCGCTCTAGTCTTAATCTTTAAAGGTGTAATGATATTAAAGTATGACGGGATTTAACACGATAAAGACATGAAATTCTAAATACAATTTCCTATATTCAGTTACAGTTCCCATTTCAAGAGAGTTTTGCATAAAACGTGGCTTTTAAACGTTGTATTAAGATGAGAGATGCTCTGTGTTTTTTTTTAAGAGATGCTTCTAGCGATACACCTCTAGAGACCGTAGTGAATTCCGTGAATTCGTTTTTGAATGATACGCAAACGAAAAGACATATAAAAAACAGGCGAAAATTCTAAAAATTATTGTTTTGGTTTCCATCACGATTGTGATGACCACCCATATACGCTTCTCCTAAAAATTCTCCAAGTACAGACATCGATCAGTTACACGTACTTTCATTGTGTATACTATAGATTTTTTTTTTGGATTATTCTTTATGTGATACCATACTAATGTATAGAAGGAAAAAGTGTCATCACTAATATTTGTTTTAAATCTATATTTTTTCTTATGAGATTGAATTACTAAATTAAATTTAATATAATCAGTATAATTTTACCTCACTATCACCGCGTAATACAGGTGTAACTAGCCTATGTCGGATAAGAAAATAGTCCGAAACCATAATTCATTAAATAAATTATAACGTAACAGCAATTTTTTTATTTAATTTAATATTATGTTTAATTTTGTGGTTATTATCACGACTATCATTATTGAAATCAGTTTAAATTAACGTCATCAAATGCACAACAGTGATTTCAACTTATCACAACAACACATACTTTGTAGTTGTTACGTGATATAATACAATGTACGCTGTAATTTGTATGCACATGTTGATGTGACATTAAACAATGATCAACATATCTGACCCAATGAAAAACTTACAGTGTAAGTAAGCTATTAGCATTAAATGCATTTTTTTTTGTAATATTGTTATTTTGTAACCGCAAAACTATTTGAACTGGACTTACTTTTAGATAAATTTCAATGATGTGTATAATATTTTTTTTACAGTTTTTACAATACAAGTTTTTTCAAGTCTAAATGTATCGCACTATCTAGTCGGTCGAGTCCTCACATTCTATTAACATTATTGCTAATAGGACGAGAAGAAATATAAGTTGTACAATTGATCTTTCTTAAAATTGTGAACCATTCTGCTGTGCTGACCTTTTCTTCAACCTCTGTTTAACTTAGCTTTCCACTGTCGATGCCCACATAACCTTCTTTTCAAATGTCGTTTCAAACGTCAATTTGATGCAAGGACCTAAGGAAGTTTTACAATTGCGTCTTAAAGGACATTGTTCTTTAAATTTAAATATTCGTAATAATCACAATTTTGCGATGCAATGCAAGTACCGTGCATATTACTGTTTTTGCGGTAGTGATGTCATTCTTCGTGATCAGCCAAGCGTATTGGATTACGATAACAGGATAATTTAAGGAGAATGCGTAGACTTCGATGCAGGTGTGTTAAATAACACAATGTGATTTAGTATCTGTGTTTATTACATCAATAACATCTACAAAGAAACTAGTATATCTCTTATTAGTTACAATTTTTTATACACTTTGTAAACATCGCTATGGAACTTACGTATCCGTTTTCTGAAGTCAAAATATAAACGTTGTTAGCAAATTTCACATTTCAATATGAACATCTAAAATTTGTCTATATCATACATTTGACTATCGCGTGGGGGACAGTCATGCCGGTTCACAGTGCAAAATCAACTACGTCCTCTTCGACCTACAAATTAGAAAAAAATTAGAAGCAACACGTATGACGTATCAATAACTCCACGATTTATTTCCGATTTTAGGATTTGCCGTTGGAAATTAAACAGTTGTCGCTAACGATTATAAATGTCTGAACTTGGTTTACGAATTTTCCAAAATCATAAGAAATAATATAGACATTCTTACACGTATAACGCGTGTCTGCGTGAGTGGCAGTATTAAAAATTATTTCCATCACAAGAAAACATTACACACGTATGCTGTTTCAAGTAAATATTAAGCTATTAGTAATTAATCATACACAAGGTAAAAATACAACTCATATAAAATAAATATAACCTAATGAACTTTGTTTTACTTAAGTCGTCTGTACCAAGTTATAATAGTTGACATTAGCAAAAAACTATATTAACTCATAATACGATTATTCTCAATCTTCATACTTTTTTTTTTTGTTATACAAAAATTAAATCTCGTGTAAAGTTTTATAATTTTTGTTTCGTTCAACATTCCAGTCTCATTTTAATAAGAAGGATTTTCTCTCAATTTCTTAGTAAAATATAGAATCGGCCTTTCTCCTTATGGTATTCATTTATAACGGTATTGCTATATTTTCGCATTATGTTACCTTCAAATTGTGTTTCACACAGTAATAAACATTTGATGTGTCCCTTTAAACAGCCAGATTAAAATCAAATAAAAGTTGAAACTAGTGCGAGTAGAAAGATTTTTGTAATTCACGTTTCATTTATTTCGACATACTGTATCGAAAAAAAATCACATAGATAATAAAAATCTGATCGGGTATTATATATAACAGACGCTATTTTTGTGTTTAATTTTGGATTATATTGTACTCTGTATTGCTTTTTGAGAAGATTCGATAATAATTTTAAATATAATATTCTGTGATAATATATTACAATATATAACAAAGTCGTATGTGCGTTATCGTTGAAAACGATTCGGCAATAAAAGCCACTATCTTTTCTGAGATAGTAAAATATTTTTCCGTAGTTAGTTTTCAAGAATGAAATGTAGAATATTCTTATACTGTTATTAGGTACAGCGACATCATTGTCATGTGATCGCAGAAATTCAATAAATGCCAAATTATACATCACATTATGTACCCAGGTTATGAATTTTTTTGTCTTTGTCAACAGCATGCAAGAGTATTATTATGATAGATATTGAAAATTTTACGATTATATTTGTATTTGCTGGTGCTTTAGTTGTAAGGTTGTTCTTTTCCCTAATTAATTTTTTAGATGTAATTTTTCCTTAGCTTGTCACAAAGTAATACACTATTAAAAATAATAACACAGTCGATATCATGATTATGAATTGCTCTCGTAGTTCATAACAGTAGGCGTATATTTGAGGCCGGAGTCGTTCAGCATGGTAACGACCCAGGCGTCGGGCGGCAGCCGGCCCGAGCGCAGCAGGCGCACCGCCGCCGCCGCGTTGGCGCCGCTCGTGTACCCCACGAACAGGCCCTCCTTCTCGCCCAGCAGCCGCTTGTACTCTACCGCTTCCTCGTCCGTCACCGCCATCGTGTCGTCCATGTACTGTGGCTGAAGTAGCGGTGGTACTACACCGTAGCCCGAGCCCTGCAACAGGTGTCGGGGCTTGGTGATAGGTTCGCCACGAATGGGTTCTGAACCACTCGGTTCAACAACTATAGTGACGACACTAGGGTTGCACTCCTTGAGGTACTTCGACGTGCCCGCAAAAGAGCCTCCCGTCCCTACTACGGCCACGAAACCGTCGACGCGGCCGCCCGTCTGCCGCCAGATTTCGGGACCGGTCGTCTCGTAATGGGCGAGAGAGTTGGATTCGTTAGCGAGTTGATTCACGTAGTAGGCGCCGAGCCGGTCGACCAGCGTCAGCGCCTCCGCCGTCGCCGCCTCCACGTCGGCGTTAGTTACGCTGCCGTAGATGCCATCGACTTGCGGCACGCGCACGCACTGAGCGCCCAGCGCTTCCATGTGTATGGCCCGTTGTATGCTGTTGCCGGCCGGCATCGTGATCGTCAGCGGATGTCCCAGGACGGCGCACACCACGGCCAGCCCGCAGCCTTGGTTTCCAGACGTCAGCTCGACAACGGGACCGCCGGGATTTAATTTACCTTCCTCCCGCGCCCGCCGAAGCATGTACAGCGAAGAGCGATCTTTCAGTGAAGCGCCGGGATTCATGAATTCGCACTTGGCGAGAAGCCGGCCTGGACCCGGGTGCAGCCGATCCAGCGCGACCAGCGGCGTGTTACCGATTAGCTCCAGGGCGGAAGCCTTTATATCGCTGGTTTGGGTATCCATTGGACTTAGAAATACAGATCGTGAACAAAATAAAACAACCACAAGCACTCGCGAAAAATATGGTCACTACGGAAAGAGATACGACGAGGATGCTCTTTTGAATGTGTGCAATTGCACGACTAATGCGCTAATTTCACTATCATGCATCGATAAGAGCTATCGCGGTACTGGCTGAAACCTACAAGGTCGTTAAGCAAGTCAGTGAAGTGGTCGTGTAGATTGATTACTATACAATTATCTAGTAAAATGACAGGGCTCGGACTCATTAAGTTCCAGTCAATATTTCAATTAAAATCGACAATGAAATTGATGTGAAAAATAATAACACATATGTTAATATTATATGCAATCGAAATAACCTCAATTCTACGTATAATTTATTGTTTTTTTTTTTGAACACGAAATGATAATTAAGGTGACTATTTGCTACAATCGGTGGTAGATACGAAGTATTTGAATTGTAGTGATTTATAAAAAATGCAAAAATATACTGAAAAAATAGTGAATGGAAGCCCTTAGTACCGATATAAAATAAATATGAAGGTAAGAAATATTGGCTATTTTATATAACTTTATACAAAAAAATCTATAAAACGGTTAACCCTGCAAGCCATTACTAAACTTTCCGCTATGATATTTATCGATGTGTTTTAAACTACATAAATTATAAATATTGTCTAAGACTTTTCGAGCTTTCCGATAGTTAAAGATGGTTAACCCTGCAGGCCACCTCTCGAACTTCTTACTACTTTCAAGGTCAATGTGCCAAAAAATAACGGACCATTAAATTATTGAATTTCTTAAGCTCAAAAGATAGATTTTAATGTTTTTTCAAGCTTTCCGAGAATAAAACATAGTTATTGTATCGTCTGAGCTCATAATATCTATTTTTTTTTTATTTTTCGATTACGTAAAGCAGATCAAATAACGTGTTCAATATTTTGAACACTTTATTTAATCTGCTTTACGAACATTCGACGTGATTTTCTAAGGAGAAAAGAATGACCGAGTAACATATGAATCCATCAAAAATAGGGATGTTGACTAATTTTTGGAATTGCTTTCATTTAACGGATTAACCCTATATATATACGAAAAAAATATTTTAATGAAAAAAATACGACAATTTAAATAAAAAATACGGAAATAAAAATCATTTTCAAAATTCCCGCTTAAACGCGTCAAATGGTCACGTGACTAAAATCTACGTCACAAGCCGATAAACAAATCTCGCGTTCTGTCAAATAAGTTGATCCTTGTAGAGTTCTTACAAATAAGTTTAATAAAACCCATAAAATGAATACGTCTTTTTATAAATGCTGTGCAGTGCCGATGTGTAAAAGTACGTCAATTAGAACGCCACAAAAACTTTTCATAAACGTTCCAAAAATGCACAAATAAGGAAAATGGTTAACACTTGCTAGAAGACATCCAGCATCCTTGGCACCAACAAGTACCAGTCATTTTGTGAAGATCACTTTGATGTAAGTTGTGATAAGCATATTAACAATAAATACGAATATGTTAGATACTTTTATTGGTTAGGTTAGGTATAGAGTGTCAAATATTTATTAGTCTTTGTTGTTGTTGCGTGTTTATTGGGCTACTTCTAAGTGACTAAATGGTCGAAATGGTTAATATAAATCATATTTCAGCTTCCAAATGACATGGAAAATTATGTGGAATATACTACAACGGGTGTAGTATCTCGTATACGGATGAGACCTGGTTGTTTACCTACAAAGTTTGCTTGCCAACCAACCAGAGCCAGTACTTCTACGTCAACTAATGTCTGTCGATCGGTTGCTGCAAAAAGGCAAAGGTTTGCATTGATAAATGAATGTGAAGATGAGATAAAAGCAGCTGCATTTCAACAAATTGAAAATTTAAATATTGATGTTCCAAGTAAGTTGAAGGTTAGTACACATTTGTATCCAAGAAAATAGTATAAATGTTTAAGTAAGCACTATTTGTGTGTCACTGTATCCCCCTGTTTACCCCTTGAATCATTTTCATTATATTTGATACCTAAGTATGTAGTTTAAAACAAAATAAATAAATTTTAAATAAATGGAGAACAATCAACGGCCCGCACAAAGTACAGAATAATTTGTGTCGTGGGTCCAATGGACACTGAAATAATGAACACAAACATCCAAGACCACAGAAAAGGCCAGTATAGTCTGTACCAACATTGCCTGCACCGGGGATCTAACCCGGAACCCTGGTTGATGAGCCGGTGTGCTAAGCAATTACACCACAGAGGTTGTCGAGAATACTAAGTAAACCAATCCTAATTAGGATTGATTTAATATCTCAATGGCCTAGTTTAGGTACCTGTTGTTTCATATATGTATTACATCTATTGTATCCAATCTTCCCATACAATTCTGCCATATTCCATTCTAAATACATTATGTATGACTTTTAAACTAATAAAATAAAAAGTTACTGAAAAAGCAATTAATTAGGTTTCTTTTTTCAGATCCACTCCATGAACATCAACAAAACATATCACAAATTGATAAAGCAGTCCAGATATACATGACAGTCAAACATCGCAGCAAATCTACTCAGACTGAAACTAAATCACATACAAAGCAAACTTCTCCAATAAAGTTATCTAGAATGTCTGTGTCTACTTCACCATTTAAAATTTCCGAATTGAAGCCATCTATAAAGCAACACCCATCTCGCTTAAGTGTAACATGCAACTTAAGTAATGATGACAAATCTGATAGTGATTTATCATCATTATACACTCCATCAGTCGCACTCTTATCAAAAACTTCTTCTGACACGAGTAGTTTTAATGAACCAGAATTCAAAAAAAGCAGCTAATTTAAAGTCTATGCTGGAACATACTGTAAATAAGATAGAAAAAAGGCCACAGTTCTATTTAGGTGTACCACGAGATTGTTATTTTTTTGATTAAAATTATACATGAACATACTGGTATTCCTATACAACAGATATTATTATGTTTGAAGAAAATTCGTTTAGACAGCAAGTTTTCTGAACTTTCTGATGAATTTGAAATTAGTACATCATATGCATCTAAAATATTTACAGAAAATATATCTAAAATTGCTGAAGTTATGAAGCCTTTTATTGTAAAATTAGACAAGTCCTCTATTTTAAGATGTTTGCCCATAGCATTTAGAAATAAATATTATAATGTAACTTGCATAATAGATTGTCTGGAAATAGAAATACAAAAACCTGTTAAAGCCTTACATCAATCTCTAACTTGGTCAGAATATAAAAAGGCCAATACCATAAAATACCTTATTTCTAGTACACCAAACGGACTAGTGAATTATATTTCACAGGGTTATGGTGGGAGAATTAGTGATGTATGTCTGGTGGAAAGTAGCGACTTTCTTAATTGTTTACCTAGTGGGTCTCATGTAATGGCTGACAGAGGCTTTAAACATATTGAGCCACTACTGCTAGGGGTTGGATGTAAACTAACTAGGCCACCCAGCATAGTATCAGAGAGTAAATTATCTAAGGATGAAGTTAAAGAGACCAAAAAAATTGCAAGTCTACGGATTCATATAGAAAGAGTGATTAGACGTATCAGGGAGTTTTCTCTTTTGGAGCCCCATGCTTGCATAAACCATTACCTATTAGGGAAACTAGATCATGTCATAGTTATAGCTTGTGGCCTGATAAATTTACAAAATTCTTTAATTAATAAGTGATTATGTAAAAATATAATAAATGTGAATCTGGAAATAAAGACTACAATACAAATAATCAGTATTTTTATTTACCAGGTATAAAGAAATTAATGTTCTGTTGTTTTGTACAATAGGGTATATATTTCTTTTCAAAATAATATTAAAGTTTGCAATAAAGAATTTACATATTCTTCATCAAACTCTACCAATATAATATCAACTTTGTTATTATTTTGAAAATTTATATCTGCTACACAAAAGTAGCATTTCTTATATCCACAAACATGCATTTGGATTTGCATCTGGTCATAATACTTGTTTGAGGGACGCCCATCTTTTATGTAATTTTTACTGTGTTCTCATTAAAAGGGCATTTTATTTCTATAAGAAACTGTTCTCCTATTCCGTCTGGTGAGCCAGCAATCATAGGAAAGTCTTTGCTAATAAAACCACATTTTTGTATTCTTTTTGTAATATGGTTTGTACTGTTTGTAAAACTTTACATTCCAAAACCTTGCCACGTTTCATAGCTGGGGTTTCAGGAATGTTGCCACCCATGATCAAAGATACCAAAGAACCATCACTTTTGTACATTTTTTACTTCAGCCTTAGAAGCAGTTATTCGGCCAAATCTCAACTCATGCCACAAGCTGCTGCTGCTCTGGTGTCGTGTATATTCTTCAACCTTTTTAAACAAGTCTGTGGTAAATAATACAGATATATTTTCAATGAATTTTTCTTTATATTTCTGGACCAGCTGGTACGTAGAGAGTCCTTCCGGCTCATTAATGGTAATTTGCACATACCTTAATAATTCACAGTTTCTGATATTTAAAACAGAAGCTTGTTCCACAAACTTGTGAAAAACACTTGCATCTGAAGATGTTGAAGCATGTCCTTTGGCTAATTCTGTTGTTGTTATACATTTCAATGTTGTTCCCACCTTGGATAGTTCTGACTTTTTCCAGTAGCATTGTACCTGTGTGCATGACGGCTCTTCGCTTCTTCGATGCAACCACATCAAAAAAGCCACTGCATGTTTGCATCCACCCGCTGATGCCGCACAATCGTGGCACTGTGAACTTATAATCACACTGTTTTTTTCATCCACAATGATAGTGACTGTATATGGTTTAGAACGGACTTTGTGTTCAGGGCACACGCGACATTTCACTGTACAAATATTGCATTCTCTTTTCAATTGGACGTATCCTACGGCATCATCGCCATAAGATTCTCTTGAAGACCTGAAATAAACAAAATAGGAACGTAAACATACTATCAAAACTTCGTACATAACCTAACTTTTATTTAGTTCTTATATGACAGTAGTTCTTTATATTATAAAATAGTATCGAAAATAAGTAAGGAGTCCCTTTTATTTGTAATAAAGTATATCAGTGTAAAATTATAGGTACTTACAAAGACATTTTTACGTTTCTAAGTTCCGCTGCACAAAAATCGTTGTTTCTAGCAAAGAAACTTGCCACCATCAAAGAATCAATCTTCGGTAAGTTACAACTACTTCCTTTGATGAATCCAGTCTCCATTGTGATAAAAATCGTAAAATAATAACGTTGTTGTAACAAATTATCAAGACAAACAGTTCACCAGCGATACTTTAACTTGGTTATGACAGCTAAGTCAGCTTGTTTATCGGCTAGTGACGTCATTGCGTTCTGATTGGTGTTCGCAGTCACGTGACAATGGCTAATAAATAACGCAATTTAAATAATTTATATTTAATATAAGGCGAACAATTATGCTCTTAAAATGCTATTTTAGGATATTAAAAAGCGTACTTAATAAGTAAAATATAACTTTACATGGATTTGTAACATTTGTCAACATCCCTATTATACATATTGTTTTGAAAGAATCCTTTTTTCAAATTTTTCGTTAACGATAGGTCTCCAGAAACCGATCGATTTTGCAGTGTAGATTTTTAATGAAAACAAATGAATAGATTTTGAAATTTATCGGTAGACCAGTTTACAAAATATCGTAAAAAAACCTTTAGTAATAGTTTACAAAATATAGAAAAAAACTTGTAAAAAAACAACACAACTCAACACAACAAGAGGCCGGCAACACACTGGTGGCTCCTGTCCATGGGCGAGTGTGATTACCTATACTTTGGTGACTCATATGCTCGTTTGCTTCTCGATACTATAAAAATCTGTTGATCCAATCGTTACCAAGCTTCACAGAATCACCCTCTGGTCTAATCTAAAGAATTCCTCAAAATTTCATTAAAATCGGTCGAGTCGTTTTGGAATCTATAAGGAACATACATACACGCATCGACATTATATATATATAGATAGATTCCAGCTTAACTTGTTGTAGATACGAAGATGTTGTAGAAAGAGCTTGCCTTGGAGTAGGATACAAGCTTAATTTCATTTAAATCGGGTGTTATCATCATTTAAATATCTAGTTTGTAAAGTTAGAAGGTAAATGATAAGCCTGAGAAGTTAGAAGGTATATAATACTCGCTGTAGTGTCGAAGGCCTATAGACGATACGATATGAAAACAGAGTCGGAGTCGAAACCGAGCTAGTAACAGGGATCAAAGTCAGGAATAGTACTAGAAGCAGACTTGAAAGCAGTAGCGAGATTGAGATTGACGATAGAATAGTTTATTATAACAGATGAAGGAACACATTTTATGTCCACACGGGCGGAGCCGAAGGCAAAAACTAGTAGTGAATAAGTCACGGTCGTAAAATGTTGTTTGACCGGATTGAGTATATTTAAAGAGACTGATGCATGGAGCGTAACTAGTTGTTGGTAATGAATAAGTGATTACCAAAAATAAAATCGGTCGATTCAAGGGAACTATCGTTTGGCGTATCGACATTAATTCCACACTCTTGCGCACTAAATTAGTTATTTAATCGTTTTGGCACTTACTGTGCGATAAGAAACTCCTACAAAGTTAGTGGAAGCTCTTAAAAATAACCGAAACGTGCCAAACAGGCCACTCGAAATTCAAGACATTGTTGCGAACCTAATATCTGTGACGACAATTACGTTTTTCTGTTCAATAATATGTATTTCAACACACTTTTATTAGCTTCACTTGTATACTGAGTTTGTGAATTTGCGAGCTTGTCTGTTTGTAACCGACTCTTTTGGACTCGATTTTATCCCACTTTGAAGATTTAATTCAATTTTAGATATTAGATTAGATTTAAATCAAACTTTACATACTTATCAAGAATTGGTGACAATACAATAATTTGATAAGTTTATCTCATTATCCTGATCAGGATCGTCAGGATCGAATAATTTTGTCACATAACATCTGCGTGAGAGTAAGTAGCTTATTACTGTTACTAAATTCTATTACTTAATTACGAATCTTAGAAAAAAAAAATTAACAATTAATCGAACTAAAAAGTGAAAAATAAATATAGTTTTAAATAACTAAAAAACACGCTTTTATGCACATCAAACTAAAAAGTGGAAAATTATTGTGGAAAAAGCATGGGGCGCTTTGTGCCACATTTTTCGTATATATATATAGATATCTGTATATCTGTCCAATCTTATGATTAACGTTTACGAATTACATCTTTTCTTTGGTGTAACAGGCGACCAACATGGAGGTGATTCTCAGGGCATGTGGAAATTGTCACATGAGACAATTATCGAATGTGGAATTGCAGTATGAAAAATGACGACAAACGTCAAGTGATGGTTAAACCTCATTCACATATTGCTAATTTCCTCACGATTCTCAAATGTCGTTTGGTAAAAGATATAAATTAGTTCTGTAAACACTGCCAATAAATGCGTTTTGTTTTTTTTTCTGTTCTATTCTAGTGAACCTAAAAACATCTAGTTTAAATACAACACCACGTTTTTATCAACTGGCCTTTTTGTCTATCTGTTTTTTTATCTATTATGCGCGATTTAGTAATCAATTTTAAAATAAGATTCCAGTGAGCTACCGACTTGAAATACTAAATGAAATATTAACACAGAATCAGATGACAATGTAAGAAACTGTGGAAGAATAAAAGAAGAAAAACGAAGATTGCTGAAATTTGAACATAGCTCAGAATTGGAGGACAATGCGGTAAAATATGAATAAAAAAGAATAAAAAGAAAATTGCAGAAATTTTGAAAGTAATTTAGAATTCAACGAAATTTCAAAAAAAGAATGTTGAAGAAGAAATAAAAAAAATGTTGGAATTTTAAAAATAAATCAGAATTTGATGACAATACATGAAAATGTGGAAGAAGAATAAAAAAAAGAGTGTTGTAATGATGAACACAGCTCAGAATAGGATAACAACGCAAGAAAATGTAGAAGAAGAAGAATAGTAAGAAGGCTGTATTTACCATACGATTTAAATTTCTACCCTAGACAATATAATTCTAAATAAATTGAAACATCTCACCCAAACAATACTAATAAAAAACACAAAATAATAATGGAAAGAAAATAAATATAATTAACACACTAAAACTTTAAATAGTTTCTATTTTGAAACTGAATTTTCGGAAAATATGCAGTTTAAGCTTCTCAATCTGTAATAAAAATATTGTGGGAGGATAGCAGTGAGGGCGATAATAGTCGCGTTTCATGTTTTCATTAAAACAATGTTTTACTCCTCATATTGATCTAAATTTAACGTGCGACAATCAGTGTCACGCACCCGTTGCGTGTCACATGAAAGCCGTTTGGCAATTGTCACAGCTTGGGAAATGGTAATACGGAATTAATGTTTTCCTTTGATATTTTACGTTTCATACGAAAATCGTCTCATGTGACAATTTCCACATGGCCTGAGAATTGCCTCCCTGGAAGTACAGTTTCATTGCGGTGAGATAATATATATGTATATCTGTTATTTTATTTTATTTTATTTTATGTAACAATTTATCTGTCCTAATGATATAAAATAATACGTACTAAATATAGAAATTCTTATCGAATGGTACATTTTACACAACCCATAATACCAAACATTTAAGAGTTCTTTACACTACAACGCACGAAATTCTACCGCTGTGAAGTCAGTCACGAAAGCGTCCAAATGGCGTACAATAGGTATAAATGCGAGAGGGCGCAAGAAGGAAGGTTCAACAAACGTTGAGCTTGCGCATTGTATTATTTGCAAGCAATTCAGAACGGCAGAGTTTCGTGCGTTGTACTGTACGACCGAAAAGTTTTTTTCGCTCCTTGTAAGTAATTATTTATATAGATATGGTTAGTATATGAAAATGGAAAAAATTACATATCTTCATACATAATTACTCAATGAAGATTAATTCTGTCGACTTCAAAAAAATACTTAATGTATGTAATAGAAGCGAGAAAAAAGCATTAAAATAGTTTGGAGAACTTTTCCATCATTTTCACAAGTTTATGTTTCATCGTTGTATGATACATAAACTTGTGAAAAAATCCATCAATATAACCTTATTTTTTATAGATTCATCCTGTCTGAATAGTAATGGACTCGTAAATGGCTATTCTAATTGAATCGTTTATTTATAATAAATAAAAAATAAGATACTATAGCAGTCCTAGCGTCCTCGGATAATTTTAAGAATGTCAGGGGGTGGGGGGAATACAGGGAAGATTTCCTACCTAAAGACAAAAAAATATTATCCAATTCTTTACGGTTAACATTTAACGTGAAATTTTACATGTATTTTTTTAAAATCCTTTATTTTGCAATACTTTTTTTTTCTTGTTATTGTTGTTATGAATAACTTATTTGTTATTTTTATTTAAAAGCCCACTTTTGAGTTTATGTACACTAACGCATATATCTTTTTGACTTATGTATCAAAAACTTAATAAAAACTATTACCGAAATCTCACTACTTCCTTGTCTGCCCTATGACCATTTTAAAATTTAGATTGATTGTTTACTTAAATACTTGGAAGGCAGGACCCATGAAGCCGATTAAGGCAAAGATAGGCCAGTACGACTATGAAAGGGACGTATGAGACGAAATCGAAAACGCCCGGATTATTAATATTCGCAAAATTTAAAGGCGCACTGGCAACAGAGCATCGGTTTGAAAAATGGATTGCATCCGTATTCCTGTTATTTATAACCTGTTATTATATTTTGTTATTTATAACAGTCCACTTTTCTATCACTATCGAAGCTTGTGCACTTGGGTATGAGCCCTCGTCTACTCTTTTCTATGTTTCACTCTTTATTACTTCTCTTGTTTTTCGCGAGCTTGGATTCTACTACTTCTACTATTCTCCTACTATTCTACTTTCGTAATCAAATTTTGAATCGAACGCGAACCCTCATTTGTGCGACAAAGCACGGAGGCCGGATGCCTCACATGCCACCTACCTGTTACTATGTAAATAAAATAATATCTGTATTAAATTAGCTTTTTCTTTTAAAGCGGACATTTCATAAGTATTCACCCATACTAATTTTGTAGTGTTCGTACAATACTTACATATGATACATTTTTAAAATGATCATAAAAGAAGCAAGTTTTTCTTGTTAGTCGTGAGGTTTCAGTAGCGCTTTTTTTGCAGAGCTTCTGTTTGAAGTAACCATACAGATTAAGTTCAGTAATTTTTACGTGATTGTGTGACAAAGAACATAATTTTCATTTTATATATATATAGCCATTACCCGTCCGCTTTGCTGAGCGTAAACTAATATTCAGCAATAACTGAATTCTTTTGTGATTCAGATATGACCGAGGCTTCACTCGCGCGTGCATAGATTGAAATCCTTCATTTTTATCATTAGCTGTCCCCGTTGTCATTGCTGTTCCCAATCACGGTGTTCTTATCGATGGCAATTTTGGTTCCATTGCCAGGTCCCGCTCTTGCAATAGCGGTCTTGATGCCAAATTTGGTTCTTCTTGACCATAGATGTTATTAATAACAGATTACCATTTACACTGGTATTTATATATTTTTTACACGAAAGGTAATCTTGTTATGTAATATAATATAATTTTAATATATTATTATTTCTTATTTAAGAACATAATCTACTTTTATGACAAATTTGATTACATATGTGTAATCAAATTTGACCCAATTTTCGTGATTCCGCTGGACGGATTGTACGCAATCCGTCCAGCCGTCGGCGTACGACAAACATCCGTTCAAACATACTTTTACATTTTTTATCATATATTATAAGTAGCCTATAACGATTTACAAGCGATTCCGCGTCGAATCGTCAAGTCCCAATCACAACCGCCCTGCTCCCACCGTACGACTGATATCCATACAGACATGCTTTTGCATTGTCCATAACGGACATAACCATTGACAATAAACACTTTATCAAACTCAAAAAAGCCATACCAGACTGCCATAGAGCGATTTCTACAGCTATGATAGTCTGGTTATTATATATACGATTATATATTATTATGTACGACTTTAGCTAACGAATTATTAACAACCTAACTATGTGCTGTCTTAACTTCCTGTTGAAATTGACAAAATAACAAATGTTAAAAATAACATGTAACTAATACTTATACATAACAAATACTAACGGTAGTTCACTACAGATAATTTGGTATGTACAATTACAATAAACAAATGATATACACTATGCAAATTTAGCCAAAACTCACTGACTTTAGTTTCTGTCATGTCGTCGGCGATGATGTTGTATTATTGCATGTGTATAATAACGCAATATCCATTATTACAAGCATATTGCTTTACGAATATGTATGAGAAAACAAATTTGCTTCATATTTTTTTTGTGAATTGTTCATATTTTTAATTAGTTGTTCTGTTATTCGAAGCAGAAACAAAATAATCGAAGCAGCCTTTCTTGCGTTATAAATGTTACTAACACGACTGTGTTTTATATATATATACAGATTTTTTATACATATTCAAGAATTTAATATACTTCTATGCAAAATTACAATCCGTCTAGCTTTTGGGACGTTTAGGGAGGACGAAGATCGAAATCAACGCGTATTTACATTTTTATATTATAAATAACCCAAAACCATCTACGATTCGGCGTCGGATGATCAAAGTCCCCAAGTACCAAAGTATCGATACCTTTAGTAGTATTATACTTGGATAAAGAAAAATCATTATACTATACTTTGTATAATCATTATCATTGTTGTTGAATGAGTATCAATGTTGACGAATACATGTATTATGAGCTTAAAGGTACTTTAAATAAAATTGCTTATAAAGCACATTGCGCGACAATACTGTTCTAACCATACCGATCCGTATCAGATTAGTGCATTCCGAAATGCCGTCTTCCCACGGGCCCCACCTGCGTTGAGACAACACCGCCTCAGCGCCGCCCGCATTCCAATAAGCACATGCACTTTGTCCGTTGGCCTAAGTCGACTTTCTTATCAAAGAACAAATTAACAACTCGGCTAGATGCCCTGCACTGCTAATAGTATGATAAAATTGCATCAATGCCTCGTATGATTTTACCTTTGGCTTGCCCGCTGTGTATGCACTGATCTACATAAACTTCAATATCTCTGTAGGGAGCTATTTAATTAATTATTCTAGTAACAATGTATTTGCCGAAGGTACTAGGGTATTTTTATTAGCGATTTCATACCGATTTTTTATTTATAATATTTTCCGCTAAGAATATTTAAAAATTCAGAAAATTGTGTTCAATGTCATTTTGGAAATGAAAATTTCAGATTTCAGAGTGCATTTATGAATACCTTTAAAGTATGTAAGTATTATAAAATTTGAACGGTTTCCACGACTAACATCTTTTTATATCATTCAAAACTACCTGTTAAGCCAATCAATTCCAAAATGTAATACAACTTAAAATTTCACAGACTGTGCGGTCGAATGCAAAAACTATAAATAGTTCAAAATATAAAGTAGTGGAATCACTTCTCATTTCTAGGGCTTTATACCTCAAAAACATGGAATCACCGTGGCGACACTTTGGCGTTTTTCTGCATATATTCCCCTTTACATGACACGTCGCCATTTTTCTTAGCGACTTCTATTAGTATCGATCCGTAATCCGACGTATTATAAAGGTGATTAAACCGCACTTTATTCATGATTAATTTCATTTTTTTTTAATATTCTGGATAATATTAAGAACACGAAAAGTTAAGTCATTAAATAATTCACGAACGTACGTCATACGTATACAGCGGTGTGCTTCGTACTCTCATTTGCTATAACTGCTAATTGTTAAAGTTAAAGATCTAAATATATCAAATATCGATAATCTTATAGATATTGGCATTTGCGACATTAATTTAATGTAACAAATGTCAATATCTTTATGACTACTTTAGTCAACTGCCACTTGTGAAGTTAAAACAATGTATTTTGACGTGTTTAGTTTTAGTATCTTCGAATTTGACTCATATTTCTACATCTTCTTCATTCAAATGTTTTAAGATGCAAGAAAAATTATTCAGAATAGGACTTAATCAAATATATTATGTACTTACGCTAATATAGAAAATGTATGAGCTCTGATATTTCACTATTAAATATTGAGCTCCGAAAACAGAAAGATTCGGGGCAACCCCGTAAGGTTTTTGACGTGACAACGTCTTAAATTAGGTTGCGGCTGGGAGTCACTTTGAAAAGTGTAACGCTCGGTAACGTAACGATGAGTCACCGAACGAGAGAGAGGCCCGCCGAATGCCTTGCGTCTCTCCCACTCAACTATGATCGGTCTGCCGCGCGCAGCACTAGAGAATTAGTGCAGTTTGCAAATGTATTGCAAGTTATTGTATGTATATTTGTATATAAATACGTATGTATGTGTAAAGTAAAAATAAAATTTTGTTAATATGAAATTCAGTGCGAGATTCTTTGTATAAATTAATGTTTTAAATATAATTCTTTGTATAAATAAATGTTTTAAATTGTTACTATTATTTCATCCTTCTTCCTACTATATGAATGAATATTCACATTAAAATGATTTTACCATTCAAAGTCGTTGTCACGTAAAACTTTCGCCCGTATACCGACTTTACAGGCAACCAAATTTTTTTTTTTGTTGATGTTGCGACACAGTTTTGTTTTCTTAAATAAAAAAAATCCATTGAAACCATCAATGAAGTCGAGTAAAGTCGAGTCGATCAATAAATTATATTTACGTTTTTTGTGGAGAAGTCACATATTTTGATGATGAAATTGTATTTCTAATTTTAGTTTTACAGTTTACATACTAATTGTGTGCAATTGGCAAAACCACCTCATCTATAAACCATAAGTTAATCTCATTAAAATAAGAGACGACCTAAAAACATTTATTTTTATTTACTTCATATAAATATTTTTTTTGTAATGTTTAATACGTTTTTATGTTAAAAAGACGTCATTTTAAAATGTTTGTGATAACATTTTACTTTTACTATAAACATTATTTAAATGTAACTACTCGTATGAGGGCGTAACTGTTTACAGATTAGTGACTTATGGCTCCTACACAGAACACGACCCGAAATCTCACAAAGGTTTCAAATTAATAGACACAGAAGATAATTTATTATGTCGTCTGTACGTCGACATTTACCTGGCGCACGTTCTGAGAGCGAGAGAGGCGAACGCATTCACGATTCTGAAAGAGTGTAAAGGAAAGCGTTATTATGAACGCGCTGTGGGAATCAAATCACGACTCACGCGCAGATCGCCGTGAAAGGCTCCTTGGACGAGTTAAGATACAGCATGCTCGAAAAAATTGCCATTCGACACCACTATTGCAAACCATCGCGCAGAAAACTTACAATTTAAGGAATTTATCGTTATTGTTACGTATATATTTAAGAACCGATTGATAAAACACTACAATGGCCTACGAGACTAGATCTTTACAAGAACCATAAAAGCATCATATAATTATACGTCGTTATTTTATACTATTATCATGAATTTCTATACAATAAGACTATAAATTTTATTTACAGTACAATTTTAACCATGCCACTTCTAGACGATAACACAACAAACGCACACAATGCTGATTGACAGTCAAAAAGTGAAATAAAGACAAACCATTATTTAAAGTTGTGTTATGTTTGTCCAATATTTTTTTTAGCAGATGATTATAATTTAAAATTATTGATTTCACCATAGCTTTCATATTTACCATATTTCGCGCCTATTTCATCGTACACCATCGATTTCTTAATCGCATCATTGAACTGTAAGCTCATATTTCTATATGAATAATAACTGGCATATGTTGGGAATTTAATGGTGTGTGGTGAAATCGACCCTTATAATTATATTTGAATATCCTTCTATGGACATTGAATATTATTTGTGTATTACAAAAATAAACTGCGTTATCTTGCAATATTTCTATACCGGCCATCATTAATTCGTTCTCCTATAGTGTATTATGAGACGTTTTTGATTAGCACAAGTGACCATTTTATTGTTGACGAGGATGTGCGAACTGGGTAGTGCGAAAATTTATCGGGATGCTCTATCTGTAAAAGCTGACACTATAGATTTAAAAATCTATCGTACGTTAAAACCGGCTAGATACTTATCTGTGAATACGGTTCGATCACTCTTTGGTTTTTATACACAATTATAAAATAAGTAATATTATAAGACAAAAAAAATATATAACCCTTAAAAGTCGACCGAAAAATTTGATGAACAATTAAATTAAAAATAAATAAATTCAAAGTAATTTAATACATATGTGTGTGCGTTTACGCGCTTGCCCGCGTGTGTGTATACTATATATAATAAGATAATAATAAAAAAAAAACATGGGAAAAGTCATTTCATGTTCAAGACCGGCTCTATAAATATGGGACATGATAATTTCATACGGGAAATGTGCTAGCATTATGTTCATCAAATATTTTATATACAAAATGCAATTAGAAACCACTATTCTGTTGCTCCGGTCCAAGAGAAAGAGGGAAAAGGCAATCACGCTGTATATTGGAGAGCGCGTTCTTGTGGGCAGGTTTGGATGCACCTGAGTATTTCACACCGCGACTCGCTGGCGCCGACGGCTAGTCTGTGACTTGACCGACAAACGCTATTGAATTTCTAGACCTGAACGCATTAATTAAGTATGCAGAAAAAAAAACTGGAATGGAGATTTAAAACTGATTTAGAATAAAAAAATATTTATCACAACGCTTACTAGAAAAATATAAATAAGTATTTTTTAAAAATAAGTGAACGAAACATCTGCGTGATAATTAATTGAACATAGATTGTTATCAAACATTTAGAAGTCAAATTCGAACTTCCCACATGGCCGTCATCAAAAACTTCTTTATTTATTAGAATTCATGGTTTAAAATTGCAATCCACTAGATGTTTGATATGGTTGCCTGTTTCTGTAATAAACATTAAAACTATCCGGGCTCGTATACTAAGTTTTCATATCAAAAAACTTACAGCATTATTTCTGTATAGTACCTACTTAAGTGTAAAATATGTTTCCGTTTATTTTATGCCTTAACTTTAAATAACTATTGCAATATTGCTGAAAATTATTGCATTTAAGTTTTATATATATATATATTCTTATTATAAAATATTTTCTTAAAGAACTCCAATAAAAGTCATATTGCTTTTAATTTAGATGGTTTGTTTGAGAAAAATGAGTTGTTTTTTTTTTCTCTTACATTATAACATTTATTTTAAATTTATTTAAAAAATAAAATACGAATATAACGCTACCGTTCAAAAACAGGTACATATTTAATTGATTTCAAAACATGCACACATATGCACCTCGAAAAGATAGAATCTCAAGCGGGTCCGATAAACGAGCCATAGCGACAGATGTACGGGTTGTGCGCTCTACCCGCCCACCGGCCGCGGCGCGTCGTGCCGTGCCCGTAATGGTATTAGCGCATTCCGATCGCCGCTGTCGGGGCGACGTCCTCCCGCCCGCGGTCTCCCGCCGTACTAAATCACGACCCCTTTTCCTAAAAGAATTCCAACAAGATTCGCCGCTCACGCATCCGACCCGTGATGAAGCGAATTCTGCTGCGTAGACGATGTATATTTTCGCGGTCGCCTAAAAGTGCTATTAGCGATATTTCATAAATCCTATTATATATCATCTAAATATCGATAGGTTTAAAGATTTAGGAGTTGCGTTTTCGTTTATAAAGGAATGCGAACGTAACTGGGTTAAATATTATGGTGATTCGAAAGATGTGATTTATCCAACCACCTTCAGAAGGTCGATGAATCCAATTGAAACGCGTCTGATGCCGCCGCTAGTTCTAAATGTTTAATTTCGATCCCATCAAATTGTATATAATTCTGCTGTTGATGTTGCTTGGGACTCTTCCAGACAGCTAAAAACCATTCTCGCCCGTTACCAAAACCCGGTTAACAAAGAAAAAAAAAATCAATGACGGATGTACCGGGGTCTCCTGTCGTCCTCTAAGGGGAATGCCATAAACCAAAAAATATGTCGTTGTTCAACGCGAACAGTATAAATAAATAATAACATTAAGCAAGTGTATGTAAGAGAAGTTTCTCGTCGGATACAATTCTGATGCAGCAAACGCCAGTGGAATTGTATCCGACGAGAAACTGTAGAATATTCGATTACATAAATCTACACATTATAACGTAAAGAGCGTTCACTGGACACACCAAACGCTCTTCATGTCCGATTGGTTTTCCTCCAGCTGAAAATTTAGAAGTCGCAATCTTCAAATGATAGCTGATGATGAGATACCGCACACAGTTAGAAATTTTCATCAGCTTGGCATCAGTGTCGAGCGGATGACGTATTGTAGTACGCGCATATTCACTCTGTACGAGTACAGGGATACAAAAAAATACGTGGAATATTTCCTTACGGAGATTGATTAATGCCTTCGTAGGGTATTTTTCAATTTCCATAATAAAATCTTGATATTTGTATTGCAAAAATTATAAGTAATAAAATTCAACGAGTCTTGGCTTGGGAAAAAGTTTTCGAAAAAGTAACAAAAAAATGGAATGAAGATAAAAAAATTGTACGTAAATAGGATTGAATATTAGATGACTTTTATTAATCCAGCGCTTTTTGGTCGTTAAGTGGAGAAATAACGCGAATGAAAGTAAGTCATCGTCGTTAATTTTGTTTTCGGAAGTGCGTTTTTTTAAGAGGATTGTATACAACGATGCCGGTGGGTCGCGAACTAAACTCAGACTCGCCGGACTGAAGGTTCTGATAGGCGTTCAGGGTCGTCAGAAAACCTGTGAAAACACCCGATCTCGTCTATAACGACTGTTAGGCCTATATCAATCTTTTCAGTGGTTATGTTCGAGAAAACTTTCGGATTACATTGACTTTTTAAAGAAACGCTTATAAATACGAGGTCTTACTAGCGATAATTAGTCTTATACTTAAGAAGACAATATAAATAAAAATTTTGGTTGCACTCACATCACCCGTACGGGCAACGAGCCCCGACCTGTTAAAACACCGGTAAAATGGCTTAAAAAGAAAACATAAAACCGTGTTCTTGTCATATGCCTTATAAGCGGAGCGTTGAGGTAGCGCTCTACTCTCGCTTTACAAAAATCAAGTGATTTTTCAAATTAAAAGTGTCTATTTATTTTTTATCGCACTTATATAATAATATTTACACATTAATATCAAGGAAAAACACTCATTTCAACACTTATGACAATTTAAAAAGACATTTTGCTTTTTAAATTAATGAAAAAGATGTATAACAAAATTATTCCGTGGACATCTGTGTGTCTGTATCTATCCATACTCGTGAAGCCACGATAACTCCCTAAAACTTACTGATCTAGTTCATTTTTTTTCCAAACGCTTTAGTATCATCCTAAACTAAGTCCTTTCGAAGATCACTGTCTATTTCAACGTAGTTTAATTATAATTAGAATTATAAAAATACGACTGGACATTTTGTTCGTTGTATATCTGTACATATATATACAGTATAGTAAACTTAGGTCCGTTCTCAACGTTTGCGTGGTATTTTTGCATGCCTAATAAATGGAACACTGAGGTAGTGCTCAAACTTCGCCTTACAAAAATCGAGCTATTTTTTGAACTTAAAATTTTTTCATGTTACTCATAATGTACTTAACTTATATAAATGCACGAATGATAAGAAAAACATTCGTACTAATACATATATTTGCAAAAATTGAATGACCGCTTCGAGGTGTGCACTTTTGGATTTTTCAAAATTTTTTGAAGCTTCATCTAGGTCGGTGACACTCGCGCGCGAACACTATATAAATGTTTGCCCGAGAGTGATCTTAGGCCGGCGCGCATGTACAGTGTACACGAAACTCTGCCGCTCTGAATTCGCTGCGAATGATATACTGCGCAGGTATTACGCTCCCCGACCCTTCGTTCTTTCGCCGCGTTCCTATTTTATGCCATTGCGTCGCTTCTCTGATGAACTTCACAGCGGCAAAGTTTCGTGCGTTGTACTGTATATATGACGGGGTTGATATAATTATATCGGAAGCGAACTTAAATACTGTTGAAAAGAAATTTTGAAGTAACAAAAATTATAAAACAGACCAAAAAAATCTATAAAAGGATTGACTCTGCAGGCCAATCTTTACTCTATGATATTTACCGACGTTTTTGAGTTCCTCAAATTCAAATTCATTAGTCTCAAAGCTCAATTCATTAATTTTTTCAAGCCAAAATACGAAAAACTGTTGATCTTATAGGTCATTCCTGAAACTTTTTGCTACTTACGAGTTCAGTCTTCAAAAATATACCTAGTAGTGAATTATTGATTTTGATCTTTTTGAACTTTGTGTTTTTTTTCAAGCTCTTCGAGCCATTCAACTTTTGAATCAGAAGGGTAACACCTACGAGGTTCAGTCAGGGCTGGCTCTAATTCGATTACAATAGTACGACAAAGACCGTTAAGCCGAAACCGGATGTAATTAAAGGAGCAGCCTTAAAGAGCCATTCTGAGGTTATTTCCTGTTTATACTTTCATGCTTCATGTTGGCAGTAATCACATAGCTTATAGGAATGGCATCTAAGAACTTATTCCTATTATTTTTACTGTTAAATGTTTACGCCATTACAGCGGGCCTAGAACGATAGTCTAGACAAGAAGTCTCCCTGCATGATTATGTTTCTCCCCATAACGTAATGAATGAAAGGGGTAATTATGTAGAGAGATTCTTGTCTAGGGCATCATACTAGGCCCACAGAGATTTACATAAATACATTGAATGAGCTTTCACTAGCGACTGAATCCGCGTTCGTTCGAATTAATTCATCTTTCGTATAAAAAAATACATTACCTACAACAAGAACGTGCGAAAAAGATCATGGCCAAAAGGCAAGCAAGCTCTACAGACTATAGCGAAACTCGGGTTAACTCGCAATAAGTTGATGCTATGGGTATAATGGCATTGAAAAGGCAGTATTCATTATGAGCTTTTACTGCCGGGTAAATCCATCAGCTCGGAGCTCTACTGCCAACAGCTGATGATATTCAAGCAAGAAGTAGAGAAAAATGGCCGGAATTGATCAACAGAAAGGGTGTGTGGTTTTTCACCATGATAACGCCAGACCGCACACATGTTTAGCTACTCAGCAAATATTGAAAGAGTTTGATTGGGAAGTGTTAATGCATCCATCATATAACCCAGAACTTACACCCTCTGATTTTTATCTGTCTCGGTCTCTTGAGAATTCTTTAGATAATGTTAGGTTAAAATCAAGAAAGGACTGTCAAAAGTACTTGTCGCAGTTTTTTGATCATAAGTCCGAAATTTCTTCAGCAATGGGATTATGTCACTACCTACGAAATGACAACAAGTTGTTAAACAAATAATACATATATATAATTAAATGTAAACAAAATGTGATCAAATATTATCTTGAATTTGTATATAACATACGAAAAAACATTTACCTGGACCTTATAGTATTACAGATATTAACAACCTATACGTCGCAAATGCAGAGCTGGTTAAATGTCGATGTGGTAAAGCAAACTGCAGGCAATTTGGTTACAGCATGAAAATGAACTGATTCGACCGGTGAAATATCACACTCTCAATGCATACAAACGCCAAATAGCAGCTTTCGTTTCGTTCTGTGAGTAAGAGTTTCGATGGATTAGTACTATGTATTTTCATTACATATCCTATTTCATCCTAAAAGTTCGGCACTTACTACCGACTCCTGTATGGTTGCAGGTATCCATGGACGGCGGTGATCACCTATTCTCTTGTGGCTCGATGCTTGTTTGTCCTTGAAAATGCTATGAAAAATGTCTAAAATGAAGCACAGCATACATACCTGTCAAGTCAAACAATGTAACCTCAAAACAATGTAATCTACAGCTAAAAAATTGAGGCCTTCTACCATCAACGTCCGCGACCCTTTGATTTGTATCGGTCATAGACAATGAAACGGCAAAGAAGAACAAACAAAAGATCGCTTTCTTCAATATTCAGACGATATGCTCTCTTTCATTGATAAAAATGAAGTTTTTTTGCGCTAAGTCTATGAGATATGGACGCATAGACGGACGTGAACGATTATAAGGCATGCTTATTTCGCCTTTTGGCTTTGAAACTCTAACAGTACAAAGCACTTGTATAAAACTCACTCATTGGAAACTCTGAGTAATGTCTTACACGTCTTGAGATAATGTAACATAAAACAATATCGTGCTGGACGTAAAATAAAAAGCAGTAAATGTTTTTGACTTTTATTAAATATATGAAAAAATATAAAAGGGAAACTGAAAATATGCTATAATTTGCATTATGTTCTACAATATTTATCATAAAGTTCTTGGTATAATTTGGCCCTGTTCGGCAACGGTGAGCCTTCTTGCATCCTTAATTTCTCATCGATAAGCAAGTAATTGAATCCAGTTTCGGCGATGGGTTGCCATTTCGTAGTGATGATGTCATCTGTTTTCGGTGTAGGGTCCCTAAATTAAATATGGCTATTGTTAGCATTGTTGTTCAGGAATGTGTCCTTATTTCAGGTAATAGAATAATACAATAATCTTTTACATACTTTTTTAAATAATAATTTTAAAAAACTTCAATTGTTTTTAAAATAAGTCATATTAAGACTTATTATTACACTAATAAGAATATCTATAAATATCGTTCTCCATCTAAGGTATCATAACAACAATAAAGTTTTAAATGTATTTCGTATTTAGTGAATATAATAATATTTAAAGGGGTATTATAGGTATAAATAACGTATCATACATACATTGATATTTTACGTTTACTTATAAACAATGGGACTTACTTCAAATAGGATATTCACACCGAATAGAAATGTAAAAACGGGTAAATTAAGTTTACTTGTAAATGCTTTTAATTCTCAGGTTTAAATAAAGAAAAAAACATCACAATATAAAGAATGTGACTTGCGATAGCATGGAATTGAAAAGCCGAATTCATAATTTTAATTAGTGAAGCCTACTCACCCAGTCCTTGCGAAATCGGTCCACATATTTACGATTCTCTCTCTCATCAATTTATCCTGATCGGATACGCCTTCAGAAAGAAAGAGAGTTTTGATAATATAACCCGTATCATCTCCATGGCAGGCCCCAGTTCGATCGATGCCTAGTTTCTTTTTCAAATAGTTCAGACCGCCGTCATAGGCGAACTCGTAGAAGTATACCGATGGGTTCTTTCTTGCAATCAGGGAAGCGGCGACGTATATGCCACCGAAAAAGTCTATGTCAGTAAATAAATCAATGGCGAAGTCGTCCATTTCCTTTACCGGCTCACTCCCTTCTAGGTAAATAGCCTTCAATCTATTTTCTAATTCAGTCTCATTTTCCTCGGTCATTGTGAACGGTAAATGTTCACATAACATTTTGTCCTTAATCACTTTTTCTATTTTAGCTGGGCCATCGGTAAACGTCAATAAACCTTCGCGAGAGCAAAAGCCGCTGATGAAAGGTACATTCATAAATTCGCCTTTTACTAATAATTCGTACGTGGGTTTATCGAGAAACGGTTCCCAGCCGTTGGGTTTCTCTACGGTGGGTACGAATCCAAAATGTATACCTCCCTTATATGGATCAGTATCCAACGCTAACAAAGATGTCACTAATAAATCCTTTAACGGCAAATCTTTCAGATATTTATACAGATTTTCATCGTCTGTAATCTTTTTACCTTTCAGCAAGGGAATTTTAAACGCTAAGCTTTTAACGTCTGAATTGCACGTCCAATGATTCAAAGTGGAACCTGACTGCGCAATAGCTTTGTGAAATAAACCTCTCGCCATCGGTGACAACATCAAGTATTCCACTGAAGCCGCACCAGCACTTATACCAAATATTGTGACATTATCAGGATCACCGTTGAACTTTGCAACATTTTTTTTAATCCATTTAAGGGCCTGTACTTGATCTCTGAGGCCCATATTTCCGGGTGCTTCTTTACGATCGAGCGCCAGGAACCCTAAAATGCCAAGTCTATAGTTGATACCAACGAAAACTACATTTCTTTCAATAATGAAGTCAGGTGTGTGGTCCTCATCTTTTGTGCCGTTGCCAGACAAAAAGCCACCTCCGTGGATGAAGACCATCACTGGCATCGCTGTAGATGCATCTGCTGGTAGTTTAGGTGTGTAAATATTTAAATAGAGACAGTCTTCGTCTCCTGTAACAGTTTCCGATTCCCTATCCAGCTGAGCACATATGTTTCTGTTTTGCGTCGCATCTCTGACGCCTTCCCATGGCTCTGATGGTTCCGGAATCTGAAACATTAAACATCTTCAATAATCAATTTTTTTTTATTTATATAAATCACATTTTACAAAATAGATAATGTGAATATTAACTAAGAATTTTTTGTACGATCTCTATGTGTATATGCAATTTAATCACGAGCTCAAAAGACCCATTTCAGGAACTACTAAAAGACTTCAAATTATGACACTGATTATGAAAAACAAAATTTCCTTGTTTCCACTAAGATCACTCACACCTTTATTGAACTTCACATCATTCACATATTACTAAAGGTGAACGATCGCAAATTGCGAAACTTTCATTTTAATATTTTAACTGTATAATATTAAAATGAAAGGCAATGTTTCAGTAAAATTATACAACTGAACTCCAGTTGTATAATTTGTCATGATAAGTATATTTTTTTAATATGATTTATAACGATGTATTATGATATAATGAATATCAGTCATTTTTAATTACGTTTTTACTCCGCAAAATTACAGCACCCACCGATAACCTTGACGAACGTCAATAAGCACGATGGTCAATCGAATGCCAGTTGCACATTGTACCAAAAGTAGTGGGAATCTCTGAATCAAAAATGCGTTATGCGAATAAGTAATAATTATGCACGATAATTTACTATCCAGTGAACTTATGCATTAATGTTTTGCATCGTGCATTGTGCAGGGAGGGTTTAAGTTAAAGTACAATACACGAAAATTTGCCGTAGTGAAGTTCGCTACAAAAGCGTCGCAATAGCGTCAAATAGGAATGTGGCGTAGAAGAAGCAAGAGTTGGAGAGCGGTAATACCTGCGTAGTATATCATTCGCGGCCAAATGATAGAGGCAAAGAGTCGTGCGTTACCCCATACTTAAGTTTTAAAAACCAAACATAACTTCGATACGATTATTATAACATAATGATCATCACATCAATTATACTTTAAAACGGTCCACAATACTGACTTGAGTTTTTTTAAAAATATTCAGATTTAAACAAGAGAAAGATGAAGAATCTCCTCAACGAAAACATAATCGCGTTGTCATTTTATAACATAATATACACTTAACAAAACAAATAAATTGGTTAACTCGATATTAAGAGAAAGTGTGTGCAGATGCAAGTGGTTCACATTTGCGTGTTTTATTTACGAAGCTGTTTACCAAATACCAAAAACTTAATACCAAAGTTCTATCTTCGGTATCAATGGGCGCATAAATCAAATACGGCTTGAGAGAGTGCTCACGACCTCCGTTACAGGGCTGACTTGCTCCATATTGATTTTAACATCGAAATTTCGTAATGAGAAATTAACGATTTAACGTTTACAAACTTTATTTCAAGGAGCAAACGAGCAGACAAGCTACCAGGCAGTACGGTACAACGCACGAAACTCTGCCGCTGTAACGTTCGTCACGAAAGCGTCGCAATGGCGTAAAATAGGAACGCGGAGAAGAAGAAAGGGTCGGGGAGCGTTCAACTTGCACAGTAACTCATTTGCAGGCAATTCAGAGCGGTAGTTTCGTGCGTTGTACTGTAGATAGACACCACTGCCTATGGACACGCGCAACTCCACAAGTCACTAGAACGTTGCCGGCCTTTCTCTTACCTTGAAAATTGAAAACCACCTTGTCTTAGTTCATTGAGTTATAATAAAATACACATAAAATTATGCATTAAAAATATCATGAAAAATAATATATTTGTAGGAAATATAATTAATTGTAAAAATTTTGTAATTTTACTCACCGCAAAACGCAAGTCGTTGATGGGCGGCTTTGCGTACGGAATACCTCTGAATGCAAAATATTCCACATTGTTCAGAGTTTTACACACCTTGCCTTCTAATTTACCCTCAGTGACTTCAACTATTAGATCGGTCATTATGAGTCTGTGAAACAATGGCTTTGAAACTTCAAAAATGTAACCTCTAAACAAATTTTACGACTACAAAGGATCAACTTCGATATGCAGCCAGAGGAGGTCTTGTATATTTCTCTGCCTTGGTTTGCAGTAGACGAAAAAGTTTATAAACATATTCTAGATGGCGCTGGTAACAAATTTATGAAAGCAATTCGCATTTGTATTGGTAGATAGCGTTAAATTACGGCGTGTATCAGACAAAGGACCGAGTACGAGTCGGCCTTATGAACGAAGGGTTCCGTATCATCCTAAAATATTTAACACTATATTTTTTTATTTAATCAATGAAAGACCTAGAACAAAAATTAAAATAGAACAAAAACATCAAAAACCATGTGTCTTGAAGGGAGACTCCTTGTAGTCTTAAACTTTATTTTAATATTTGCCGTCATAGTGGCCATAGCCAATGCACACGTTCTGTGAAAATTGCAAATGTCTACCTATTTTGGTTCAAAAGACATAGCCCTATGACAGATTTATATATAACATTTTTACACAATCTGTTCAAGTTTCTTCCTGTTATTCACGAGCAAGTATCCAACGCCTAGTAAACTTTTTCAGTTCACTACCATCACAGTTATTAAGTTTATGACAATGAAATAAGCAATTTATAAACCATACAAGAAATTTAATGCGCATCTAATATTTACTCAAGCAAATGACACATAACAACGTATACGACCTCTTGGACGTGGTGAACTATACTTTAAAGTAAGCTATTACATTCAAGTGTGCTTTACACATTTTTTTTGCTGATGACTTTTTAATTACAAAATTAGGATGAATAAAAACAAAAGAAATAGCATAATCTCGCCTATCGGTATACAGAATCATCCAAAATAATGTTCTATATTGTGAGGTATATAGTGCTCATATAACCATGCTTTTTACTTAACTTCAATTTATTGACAACATCGTTTACTTAATGCTGATAGACTAACAGCGGTGCGCTTCAACCTCTCCTGTGTAATAATTAACTGCTAACTGTTAAAGTTAAAAACTAACATGTCAAAATATAGAGATATTAGCATTTGTGACATTAATTTAATGTTACATATTCTCATATCTTTAAGATCACCTTAGTTAACTGCCGATTGTGTATTTAAAACGACATATTTTGATGTTGATAAGGTTAAACCTTTTAACTTTAACAGTTAAATATTTCAAATGATAGTTTGAAGCAGATCGCTGTTAAACTCTATCAACAGGATACTGACACCGAAGCTCTATACAAAGGAACTGATTCAGAAAAACATTTGGTGAACGTCGACATAAGCGATTTACAGTCTATTTTTGACACATCTCGTAAAGTATCATTAAAAAACTAGCTACACGAAATATAATGAAAAATTACATAACAAAAATATTCAAATGCAAATAGTTACATTGAAATAAAAAGAAAAGACAGTCATATTTGCTTATTCTGAAAAAGTTTGCGATGTGTAAAATTTTTATTTTCCGCCTGCACAAAAATATGTTTGTGGAATATTAAACTGTTGTTCATATCTGAAAACTTTGGTTAACCGGTAAATGCATTTTTTTATTACATTAGTTAAAAAATAATAAAGTAAGATATGTAATAAGTTCTTATTATTATCGTGATATTTCGATAATTACGCAGCGACAAAGCTAACAGTAAGTCACTCATTCACGACGAGTTTCTTATAAGTCGTAACAGATGAAGATACGTCTACTGTTTTACCATTTCTATCAGTATTAGTAAATTGCTTTCTTGGCCACATCCGTAAAAATAGACTAAGAATTCTATACATTTTAAAGTTTTATTATAGAAAAGCGACAAAAGCCATAAAAAAATTTGTAACGTTTATAGATCTAATGCAGTGTCGGTATAAGTAACACAAAACTGGTTCAAGCATTTTCAGTCTGGCAATTTTGATGTCAAAAACGAAAATTGCTCTGGTCGACCCCTTTACGGATTAAGTCGATGCCATTTTGGAAAAAGTAGAGCAAGATCGGCATATTAGCTCTTACTACATAGCTACGATTTGACTACCAAACAGTTTTGACTCATTTGAAAAGTCTGAATATAATCTGAATTAAAAAGCTCGATACTTGGCTTCCACACTACATCACTGAAAGAAATCTAATGAATCGTGTACTCATTTTCTATTCTCTATTGAAATTTAATGATACCGAACCTTTTTAAAAAATTGATCACTGTTGATGAAAAATGGATTACCTACGAAAAAATGTACGAAAAAGATCATGGTCAAAAGGCAAGCTAGTCCACAGACTATAGCGAAACTCGGATTAACTCGCAATAATTTGATGCTATGGGTATAATGGCATTGAAAGGGCAGTATTCATTATGAGCTTTTACTGCCAAATAAATCCATCAATTCGGAGGTCTACTGCCAACAGCTAGAGAAAAAATGGCCGGAAATGATCAACAGAAGGGTGTGTGGTTTTTCACCATGATAACGCCAGACCGCACACATGTTTAGCTACTCAGCCAATATTGAAAGAGTTTGATTGGGAAGTGTTAATACATCCATCACATAGCCCAGACGTTGCACCCTCTGATTTTCATCTGTCTCGGTCTCTTGAGAATTCTTTAGATAGTGTTAGGTTAAAATCAAGAAAGGACTGTCAAAACTACTTGTCGCAGTTTTTTGATCATAACTCCCAAAATTTCTTCAACAATGAGATTATGTCACTACCTACGAAATGACAGCAAGTTGTTAAACAAATAATACATATATATATATATATATATATATATATATATATATATATATATATATATATATAATAAATGTAAACAAAATGTGATGAAATATTATCTTTAATTTGTATATAACATACGAAAAACCATTTACCCGGACCTTATATTATTATAGATATTAATAACCTATACGTCGCAAATGCAAAGCTGGCTAAATGTCGATGTGGTTAAGCAAGCTGCAGGCAATTTGGTTGCAGCATGAAAATGGAGTGGTTCGACCGAAGACGCCAAATAGCAGTTCTCATTTCGTTCTGTGAATGAGAGTTCCGGTGGATTAGTACTCTTTTCATTACGTATCCTATTTAATCCTAAAAGTTCGGCACTTGGTCCGACCTGCATGGTTGCAGGTATCCATGGACGGCGGTGACCACCTCTTGTGGCTCGATGCTTGTTTGTCCTTGGAAATGCTATAAAAAAATGAAGCACAGCATGCCTACCTGTCAAGTCAAGCAATGTATAGTACAACTAACAGTAACCTTCGACTATCAACTCTACCTCTTTGAGTCAAAAACTAAAGCTACAGCTAAAAAATTGAGGCCTTCTACCATTAACGTCGGCAACCCTTCGACTTTGTATCGGTCATAGACAATGAAACGGCAAAGAAGAGAAAAAAGAAGATCGCTTTCTTCAATATTCAGACGATATGCTCTCTTTCATTGATAAAAATGAAGTTTTTTTTGCGCTAAGTCTATGAGATACGGACGCATCGACGGACGTGAACAATTATAACGCATGCTTTATTCGCCTTTTGGCTTTGAAACTCTAACAGTACAAAGCATTTGTATAAAACTCACTCATTGGGTACTCTGAGTAATGTACACGTCTTGAGATAATGTAACATAGAAACAATATCGTGCTGGACGTAAAATAAAAATCAGTAAATGTTTTTGACTTTTATTACATTTAAGAAAAAAAATTAAAAAATACTATAAATATGCTATAAATTACATTATGTTCTACAATATTTATCATAAAGTTCTTGGTATAATTTGGCCCTGTTCGGCAACGGTAAGCCTTCTTGCATCCTTAATTTCTCATCGATAAGCAAGTAACTGAATCCAGTTTCGGCGATGGGTTGCCATTTCGTAGTGATGACGTCATCTGTTTTCGGTGTAGGGTCCCTAAATGAAATATGGCTATCGTTAGCATTGTTGTTCAGGAATGTATCCTTATTTCAGGTAATAGAATAATACAATAATCTTTTACATACTTTTGTTTTTAAATAATAATTTATAAAAACTTCAAATGTTTTTAAAATAAGTCATATTAAAACTTATTGTTACACTAATAAGAATATCTTTAAAAATCGTTGTCCATCTAAGGTATCATAACAATCATAAAGTTTATTAAATGTATTTTGTATTTGGTGAATATAATAATATTTATAGGGGCATTATAGGTATATATATAATTGTATACTTTATATGCTTATGTTAGGTTTCTGTGATTTAGCAAATTTAAATAACGTATCATACATGCATTGTTATTTTACGTTTACTTATAAACAATGGGACTTACTTCAAATAGGATAAACGTAAAAACGGGTAAAATAAGTTTACCTGTAAATGCTGTTAATTTTCAAGTTTAAATAAGAAAAAACATAAAATAATCTTAGCTGGCTCAGTTTGGCGTAGCTAGCGTGGAGCAAGCCGGGGCAGTGCCCCGGGGCCCCCAAGCTCTGCGGGGCCCTCGGCCTCTGACTTAAGAACTGTAAACGCGGACCTAAAGCGCTACTAGTGATTTTACAAGCATGCGCGTCTGGACGGCGTCGCCCGACGGCAGGTTTACAGAAATAAGAGAACTTAAATAATGGTTAAAAAGAAGAAACCTAGCGGTACGTTTAAGCGCAGATGTCAAGAAAGAGAAGGTACGAGACAAAAATTACAGGAAATTGACAGATTTCTTAGTCAGCCATCTTAGCAGTTCGGTTCTTTAGCCCAAATATTTTGAACAATGTGATTGTGTTTACTGCAGTGCAGGCTGAGGAGCCTACTGAAGGAGATTTGACAATTCTCACAACACGCCATCAGGGAGGATGTCGCTGATCACATCAACGACGACAACTGATATTGTTGTCGTTGGCGACAGGTGTCTGTTGTTACCTGCGTGGTGCAGGTAACAGCGGAAAAACCAACGATCTCGTCAGTTTTCGAAAATTTGTACAACCAATCGTCATATGAGATTGGGAATTTTACAAACATTTCATTAAGTGACGATAAAAACGTCAAATTCTTGATTGTGGACCTTTACATCCTTCGGGACCTTTTCCAAAAGGCGACCACCAAGACAATAGGTGTTTTTCAAAATCGTACTACTTTTCAACTTCTAAATATGGACCAGTTCTTCGTTTTTGGTTGTGTTATTCCAAAATACTAGATGCTGCCTATTACTAACCCTGCTGGCTATTTGCTTCGCAAAGAAATAATAATGTATGGTGTAAGAGCATCTGGGGCTGGAAACATTTATCAGAGCGAATAAAACAACACAGTTTCTCTAATGGTCATATGGAAGCACGTGCTGTATATGAACTTTGGAAAAAAACTGTCTACAAGGAACTTGAAAATCAAATTCGTAAAAAAGCGTAATTTTGGAAAATGGTTCTTCAAAGATGATTTGATGTCATACTTATCCTAGCAAATAATTCTTTGGCTTTAAGAGGACAACGAGAAAACAGAAATATGGAGGGGTACCATGAAAATTTTCTGTTCGTCGCAGAGCTTGTCGCCCGATATGATCACGTACTGCGGCAAGTTTTGAATATGCCTAAAGGTATTATTTTTATTTGTAAATTTTTATCTGACTGATTCAGAAGGAGGGTTATGTTATGTTTCTTGAGAGTTTATATGCATGTATACTAGGGCTCAGTATTAGAAATAAATTTTGTAAACAATAAACTGTCACGTTTTACATCATCTTGATTTTTTATTTAGAATTTATGGCTTGTCAGTAAGTTATCAGGTATATACTAGAGTTGTGACTAAACCACTATTTATATTAAATTATATATGTTAAATGAAGTCAAGAAAAATAAAATATTATATTTTTTATTGTATTTAAAGCTACTGAATTTAAAAATAATAAAATTAATGTTTAGACAAAACAAAAAAGGGCCTTATCACTGATAACTTGCTGCCAAGCTACAACTTTTATCAAAAATCAAGATGACGTAACAAAAGACAGTTCTTTGTTTACAAAACTTACTTCTGATACTGATTCTTAGTATATGTATGTGGAATTATTTGTACCCTGCTACAGCTTAAGCGGCTCGATTGATTTTCACATATGGGCTAGTCGTCTTGATAGAGCGAGTGACACAACAGGGCACAAAAAAAATTCTAAACCCATCGAGTGGAGTATCAAAATGTGAAATTTTAATCAAATACTAATAAATCAATTTAAACACAAAAATATTTAAGTTGTGTAGTCGTCTTCTATACATTTATTTTTACCAAAATGAACTGTTTATATTCTAAATTACTGTTTAAAATCGTTTTTAGGATCAACAAGGTATCTGAGTGCCACAATACAAAATGAAATGATTGATTACTTGGAGACCATACTCGAAAATCATCTGCTAAAGATAATTAGAACGTCGCCGTTTTTCACCATCACATTCGATACGACACAGGATATATCGAAGGTAGACAAGCTGAGCATTGTTGTGAAATATGCATAATAACCAGATCGGAAAATGGATCGCCAGTTGACATAGAGGTTAAAGCAACTTTTCTAGGTTTTTACGCAGCCAGCGAAGACGACGCAGCAAATTTAGTCAATTAGGTGACTACATTATTTAAGGACAAAAATATTGATTTAAAAAAATGTGTGGGTCTAGGCTATGATGGAGCCAATGTCATAAGCGGTGTGTACAACGGTGCACAAAAACAAATTAAAGATATCCAGCCGAACACGGAGTATGGCCATTGCGCCACTCATAATTTAAGTGGAAAATGATGCCGTTAGCAATTGTTTGGAATTGCAGAATTATTTTGCAGCATTGCAAGATTTGTTTAATTTTTCCGACTTTTTTTAGGATTCTTTTTTTATTTTCATAAAATAGTTTTAATTTGTTAATAAAATAAGTTACAAATTGGATTTGGTTTTTAATTTTATTATGGAGTCGACTGCATTACGACGAATTTGGAATACAACGAATCTGGATTACGACAAATCTGGAGTACGGCGAATACGGAACAAACGATTTTAAATAGCTTAGTTGGGGTCCTAGTTTATTTTTTGCCCCAGGGCCTTTGATTACCTAGCTACGACACAGCCAGTTGAAGATTGATTTAGTCTTCTCCTGGCGCAGTGATAAAGAATGTGACTTGCGATAGCATGGAATTGATAAGCCGAATTCATAATTTTAATTAGTCAAGCCTACTCACCCAGTCCTTGCGAAATCGGTCCACATATTTACGATTCTCTTTCTCACCATTTTATCCTGATCAGATACGTCTTCAGGAAGGAAGTGAGTTTTGATAATATAACCCGTATCATCTCCGTGGCAGGCCCCAGTTCGATCGATGCCTAGTCTCTTTTTCAAATAGTTCAGACCGCCGTCATAGGCGAACTCGTAGAAGTATACCGATGGGTTCTTTCTTGCTATCAGGGAAGCGGCGACGTATATGCCACCGAAAAAGTCTATGTCAGTAAATAAATCAATGGCGAAGTCGTCCATTTCCTTTACCGGCTCACTCCCTTCTAGGTAAATAGCCTTCAATCTATTTTCTAATTCAGTCTCATTTTCCTCGGTCATTGTGAACGGTAAATGTTCACATAACATTTTGTCTTTAACCACCTTTTCTATTTTAGCTAGACCATGGGTAAACATCAATAAACCTTCACGAGAACAAAAGCCGCTGATGAAAGGTACATTCATAAATTCGCCTTTTACTAACAATTCGTACGTAGATTTATCAAGAAACGGTTCCCAGCCATTGGGTTTCTCTATGGTGGGTACGAATCCAAAATGTATACCTCCCTTATATGGATCGGTAGCCAAAGCTAACAAAGATGTCACCACTAAATCCTTTAACGGCAAGTCTTTCAGATATTTATACAAATCTTCACCGTTTGTAATCTTTTTACCTTTCAGCAAGGGAATTTTGAACGCTAAGCTTTTAACGTCTGAATTGCACGTCCAATGATTCAAAGTGGAACCTGACTGCGCAATAGCTTTGTGAAATAAACCTCTCGCCATCGGTGACAACATCAAGTATTCAACCGAAGCCGCACCAGCACTTATACCAAATATTGTGACATTATCAGGATCACCGTTGAACTTTGCGACATTTTTTTTAATCCATTTAAGGGCCTGCACTTGATCTCTGAGGCCCATATTTCCGGGTGCTTCTTTACGATCGAGCGCCAGGAACCCTAAAATGCCAAGCCTATAGTTGATACCAACGACAACTACATTTCTTTCAATAATGAAGTCAGGTCCGTGGTCCTCATCTTTTGTGCCGTTGCCAAACAAAAAGCCACCTCCGTGGATGAAGACCATCACTGGCATCGCTGTAGATGCATCTGCTGGTAGTTTAGGTGTGTAAACATTTAAGTAGAGGCAGTCTTCGTCTCCTATAATAGTTCCCGATTCCTTATCCAGCTGCGCACATATGTTACCGTTTTGCGTCGCATCTCTGACGCCTTCCCATGGCTCTGATGGTTCCGGAATCTGTAAGAAACATTAAACATCTTCAATAATCAGATTGCTTTTTTTATTATATAAATCATATTTTACAAAATAGAAAATTTAAATATTAAATAGGAATTTTTTATACAAAACCCATTTCAGGAACTTCTAATACGCTTCGAATTATGACAATAATTATGAAAAACAAAATTCCTTGTCTCCACTCAGATCACACACACTTTTATTGAACTTCACATCATTCACTTGTGCATTAAAATTTTGGAAGTCGTATTCAACCATCGTAAGTGCCGACGATGGAAAAATTTAATGACTGAATTAACATTGCAGCCGCCATCAAACTCTTGTTAGAGAACTTTGAAACATATCGCAAAGGTACCAACAATTGAGACTTTAATGAAAAATAATTTCGTTCCAAACATATTACACTCGTTAGGTTTTATTAACTTGTCTATATATAATAGAAACTGTTTTTCTTTGTTCGAACATCGTTTATATCATCTTCATATTTTTTTTAATTATCTCATAACACATAACGGGAGACGACTTATATATATAATTAGCTACAGGTGAACAATTGGAAAAAACGGAATTAAAACTTAACTGTAAAATATTAAAATGAAAGACAATGTTTTAGCGAAAGGGCGTTCAGTTATATAATTTGTTATGATAAATATGTATATTTTTTAATATGATTAATAACAATGTATCATGATATAATGAATTTCAGTCAATTTTAATTACGTGTTTACTCCGCAAAATTACAGCACCCACCGATAACCTTGACGAACGTCAATAAGCACGATGGTCAATCGAATGCCAGTTGCACATTGTGCCAAAAGTAGTGGGAATCTCTGAATCAAAAATGCGTTATGCGAATAAGTACATTACGTATTAATAATAATTATGCACGATAATTTGCTATCCAGTAAGTTTATGCATTATTGTTTTGCATCGTGCATTGTGCAAGCAAGAAGCAAGAAGCAAGAGTCGGAGAACGGTAATAGATATGCGCAGTATATCATTCGCAGCCAAATGATAGCGGGAAAGTTTTGTGCGTTGCCCCACACTTCAGTTTTGAAAATCAAACATAATACTTCAATCTCATCTTCGAACTGCAGCATAGATCACATGAATAGTGTACTTTGAAACAGTCCACAATACTGACTTGAATCTTTTCCAAAATATTCAGATTTAAACAACAGAAAGATGAAGAATCTCCTTAACAAAAACAATAACGCGTAGTGATTTTATAATATATATAATATACATTTAACAAAACAAATAAATTAGTTAACTCGATATTAAGAGGAAGTGCGTGCGGATGCAAGTGGTTCACATTTGACTGTTTTATTTACGAAGTTGTTTACCAAATACCAAAAAAAATTAATACCAAAGTTCTAACTTTGGTATCAATGGGCGCATGGCTCAAATACGCCTTGAGAGAGTGCTCACGACCTCCGCTACAGGGCAGAATTGCTCCATGTTGATCTTAACATCGGAATTTTATAATGAGAAATTAATTGATTATATATATTATGTATGTAATATTGTATAATATTGATTTAACATTTACAAACTTTATTTTTTGGGATTTCAAGGGGCATACGAGCATATAGGCTACCAGGCAGTACAGTACAACGCACGAAACTCTGCCGCTGTAACGTTCGTCACGAAAGCTTCGCAATGGCGTAAAATAGGAACGCGGAGAAGAAGAAGAAAGGTTCGGGGAGCGTTCAACTTGCACAGTAACTCATTTGCAGGCAATTCAGAGCGGTAGTTTCGTGCGTTGTACTGTAGATAGACACCACTGCCTATGGACACGCGCAACCCCACAAGAGTCGCTAGAACGTTGCCGGCCTTTCTCTTACCTTGAAAATTGAAAACCCCCTTGTCATAGTTCATCGAGAATACTGATGATTGTAAATCTTTTTAAATTTTTACCGTATATGGTAAAATGTTGTGCATAAAGCCTATGGTGGTGTTTTTTTTTGTAATTATGTGCTTAGTACTGTCACATAACAATATCAAGTCAATGGCGTGCGTATACTACGGTGCCTATTCGTACACATCATTTAACTTCCGGCATGTTTCTTTCTCACTTTGGCTTGAATATCTCAGGATTCCGTTTCCCACATTTCAGATCAATCATCAGGCCCAAGTCCTTATAAGATGAAAAAAATGGGGATCTTTAGAGAAACCTAATGTCTAAAATAACCACTTAAATTTCCTTTACATACCTATAGGTAGTGACTGTGGATAACTGACAAAATAATTGCACAAAATATATACGATTATTAGAAACGGATGATTTGTGTTTTCTTAGATTTTTTTATATTATAGAGGTGGTAACAGAAAAACGTGTTTTCATGGAAAACCTTAATTTGTTTTTATTATTAAACAAACTGACTGTCATTATTTGGGTCTTATTTTATTCTGTTTTATTAATTTTAATTTAAGCAATCGACGCTCACCCGATCTTACTTTTAGTATCAAAACAGAGATTAGGAAGGTCCAGAGGTCATTATGTAGGTAGAAAGTAGGAATAGATTTAACCTTCGAGTTCAGGGGGCGGGTCAAATAGTCGAGATCCAGTCGAGACAGATTCGAATTTAATTACAGTGATTGACCTAGATTCAGGCTGGGAGGGGGTCATAACCCCAATTACCCACCCCTGGATCCACCACAGGTAGCAAGTAACACAACACATCAGTACAACGCACGAAATTTCGCCGGTCTGAATTCACTGCATATGATATACTGCGCTGCTATTACGCTTCCCGACCCTTCCATCTTCTCCACCGCGTTCCTTTCTTAGAAAATCGGGACACTTTCGTTACGAACTTCCCAGCGGCAAAGTTACGTGCGTTGTACTTTAAAAGAAAACTTTGACATATACTACAATATTTTACTTTTGACTATGATGTACCTACATATTACAAAAGTACCATTATATGATAATGAATAACGATCTATCAATGTAACGATCCGAAAAGAAATATATTGAATAAAAATCGATGCTTTGCATTATACTGAACGAAACTAGGAACTACCTACTTGTGTCAATGAATCCTGAAAAGTGACGTGAGAATGGAAAACAAATTATATTAAATATATGTTTTTCCATTTTCGAAATTATGCTATAACAACCTCCCTATATTAGATTTAAAAATTTACGTCAAGAAAATATGAAAACTGAAAGATAAGTACACCTGTATTTATCTAGATTTATCATTGGCGTTATAAAATAAATCACCTTAGAGTGCGGCACGTTGATGCAAAAACCCAAAATATAGTGAAATATAAGTATTACATAAGCAACATTCACTTACTTAATAAAGTTTAATTTCTAGATTTAGATCAGACCCATTTTACTTATATCCCCACTATTTTACCAAAATTTTGAATAATTTTAGGGAAATATCAAAGACCACATCGTTATAATAAAACACACATAAAATTATGCATTAAAAATACCATAGAAAAACAATATATTTATAGGAAATATGATTAATTGTAAAAATTTTGTAATTTTACTCACCGCAAAACGCAAGTCGCCGATGGGCGGCTTTGCGTACGGAATACCTCTGAATGCAAAATATTCCACATTGTTTAGAGTATTACACGCCTTGCCTTCTAATTTACCCTCAGTGACTTCAACTATTAGGTCGGACATTATAAACGTCTATAAAATAATAGCTCTGAAACTTCAAAAATGTAACCTCTAAACAAATTTTACGACTACAAAGCGTCAACTTCAATGTGCAGTTAAGAGTTAAGAGGTCTTGTATATATCTCTGCCTTGGTTTGCAGTAGACGAAAAAGTTTATAATCATTTTCTAGATGGCGCTGGTAACAAATTTATGAAAGCAATTCGCATTTGTATCGCTAGGTAGCGCTAAATGACGGCGTGTACCGGACAATGGACCGGAATACGAGTCGGTTTTATGAACGAAGGGTTCCGTACCATTCTAAAATATTTATTTCTATATTTTTTTATTTAATCAATAAAAGATCTAGAACAAAAATTAAAATAGAACAAAAACGTGTATTTTGAAGGGGGACCCTTATAGTCTTAAACTTTATTTTGTTTTAATATTTACGGTTATAGTAGCCATAGCCAATGTTCACTCCGTGAAAATTGTAAATGTCTACCTATTATGGTTCAAAAGACATAGCCATGTGACAGACGGACGGATAGATGGACGGACGGACGCCAGAACCTTGGTAACAGGGTCCCGTTAGCACTCTCTAGGTACGGAACAAGGGTTCCATGCCTTATATTCTTATAAGGATAAGGATTTGCTCGCGGTGTACTCAATTTAACGGTGATAAAAATGAAATTATTACCAAGAGGTGGTACAAGTATTATAGTATAAGCAGAATTTTAACCATTTTAACCCCTCTCTCCTCCTTGTCGCAAAAGTACACAAAGCTCTTACCGCCCCCTGACCCATGCTTACGTAAACATTTATATATAACATTTTTAAACAATCTGTTCAAGTTTCTTCCTGTTATTCACGAGCAAGTATCCATCACCTAGTAAACTTTTTCAATTCACTGCCATCACAGTTATTAAGTTTATGACAATGAAATAAGCAATTTATAAACCATACAAGAATTTAATGCGCATCTAATATTTACTCAAGCAAACCAATTATAATTAAATATTATATTATTGACATAATATACGATGTTTATTTATTATGTTCTATTTAAAATTTGTTATATTAATCGCCCTCAGTCAATAGTAAAGGAATAAAGCTAACGATATTCAACCGGAAAAATTCAAATGAGTGAATGACACGCGGCACTTCTTTTCTTTGTTACTTAACCATAATTAACACCGTGAGAGAGCGTGTTAGCAATAATCAATTATTTTGCAAATCTCTAAATATTCTTTCCGCTTTTGAGCATAAAAAGGTAGATTTTTCATATCTATACGTTGAATACACCTTATATAAGTTTTGCAAATGTTAATTTTCAGTCGTGATGACTGAAAAGGACAAGTCCCGATACACCGAAGGGAGCGTAATTATAGGGGAGTGCAGGTTCTAGTCTGGATTAGGAGTGACGGGAGTGTAGAGCCAGCCGGTATTCGTGCAACCTTTAGCCAGAAACTGGATTCGGGATAGGTAATAGATACTATACTGTGTCAATAAATACAGTGAGGAGGGTATGTTCGTTCCGTTTCTCATTTGTTCTTCGTTTCCTTTGCTTGGTTGCAGGTTTTGACATCCAAAATAAAATTAAATAAATAAATGTTTCTGACGTAATCACCATTCAAACCCTCCGCCCCTCATGTCATTAAAATAAGCAAAACAAAGACCCACCCATCCCGCTTTACTTAATACTTGAACAGCTCCCAACGAAAACTTAGTCAAAAATTGTTTATGGTAAGAAATATTTTCATCGCTAAATGAAATTTCACTTTTTATGCTAAACTAGTAATTTAAAAAATAAAATTATTTCAGGAAACGGCCTCACAGTTGCCGCAGTGGCGCCCCGCGTTCTTGCACAAGGAATTACAATATACCTAGCGTTGTAAAAATGTGGTATATTTATAGTTATCAAATATTTTATTGGGGTTCTCGAGGAAAAGTAATTTCTAGCAGACTTAAAAAAAAATTCACTTTGCTGTACGATTTTTTCTGTCATATTTTCACCAGTTTGATTATTATTTTGATTTATTATTCATCTTGAATTATGATTTTTGGATGCGGAATCTATTAAAACAGATTTCGAAAGGTTTTAAATGTGCATTAATGGGTTATTATTTTGATTTGTAATTCCCACTAATGTACATTAAAAAATCACAAGCGCCATCTGAAGGAGTTGATAACTTCTATATTTAATTATAGATTTCTAAACGATCCTAAACGTCGTGACACATAACAACGTATACGACCTCTTGGACGTGGTGAACCATACTTTAAAGTAAGCTATTACATTCGAGTGTGCTTTACACATTTTTTTTTGCTGATGACTTTCTAATAACAAAATTGGGATGAATAAAAATAAAAGAAATAGCATAACCTCGCCTATCGGTACACAGAATCATCCAAAATAATGTTCTATATTGTGAGGGATAGTGCTCATATAAGCATGCTTTTTACTTAACTTCAATTTATTGACAACATCGTTTACTTAATGCTGATAGACTAACAGCGGTGCGCTTCAACCTCTCCTGTGCTAACTGTTAACTAATAGTTAACTGCTAACTGTTAAATATAAAAACTAAACATGTCAAAATATAGAGATATTGGTATTTGTGACATTAATTTAATGTTACATATTCTCATATCTTTAAGATTACCTTAGTTAACTGCCGATTGTGTATTTAAAACGACATATTTTGATGTTGTTAAGGTTAAAGCTTTTAACTTTGACAGTTAACAGTTAACTATTTCAAATGAGAGTTCGAAGCAGATCGCTGTTATACTCTATCAAGAGGATACTGATACTGAAGCTCAATAAATTACATAATTAAAAATATGCAAATGCAAATAGTTACATTGAAATAAAAAAAATGACAGTCATATTTGTTTATTCTGAAAAAGTTTGCGATGGTGCAAAATTTTTATTTACCGCCTGCACAAAAATATATTTGTGGAAAATTAAACTGTTGTTCATATCTGAAAACTTTGGCTAACCGGTAAACGTACTTATTTATTAGATTAGTTTAAATAATAAAGTAAGATATGTAATAAGCCCTCATTATTATCGTGATATTTCAATAATTACGCAGCGACAAAGCTAACAGTAAGTCACTCATTCACGACGAGTTTCTTATTAGTCGTAACAGATGAAGATACGTCTACTGTTTTACCATTTCTATCAGTATTAGTAAATTGTTTAACCATATCCGTAAAAATAGACTAATGAATTGTTTAAACATTTTTTGTGATAATATTACAAACTTCTTATTTAATTTTAACTAAAACATACACATTATGAATTAATTAAAATATTGTGTTCCCTTACTGTTGGTCCTACAAACAAACTGAAAGTTGATTACGGGTGGCGCAGGAGCGCACGTTGTAGAAATGTAGGGGAAGATTTTTGTCTTGAAACAGAACAGATATAAATGAAATGAATAGTACAAATTAATAGTAAGCATAAATCAGATACAAAAAACCTCACACATTATATGTATTGTTACTAGAATATATAATTATTCTAATATATTATATTAAAATACATAGTACATACCTACAGTGTCGGACTAGGCTTGAAAGGCCCGGGTGGTATTATGATTTTAAGCGCTACCCAGAAGTCTTCGATGAGGGTAGATGGGATATATACAATTTTAATGGTTAAAATGTACGTCGAATGTCATAAATTAGATCGCGAAGCGGTTGATTCGTTCAAAAGTTACCATCGTCAAAAATTTTCAAAAAAAACTGCTTTTTCAAACTAACTTTCCAATTTTATTAATAACTATATATTACATATCAGTCGTGAGCCTGAGTAAATCAAACAGACGCGATATTCAAAATTAATTTCGCGTTATACTATTTGTTTTTACCCTTCTCAAAAAACTATAAAATTAATAACAATAAAAAAAGAATAATGTTTAAATTACAGAATAAGTACTTAAAAAGTTATACGTAAAAACCATATTGTTTACAAATAAATAGGCAACATTTAAATGTTGTTTTAGAAAAAGTAATATGATTTTAATATTATTTATAAAAGTAAATTTTTCGACCTCCTTTGTTTAACCATTTGTACATATTTATGTAACGTGATTTACGATCTGACGGTGTAGTACTAATCGAAACGAGAAATATAAAATCGTAATGACGTTTTATCATAATAACCACTCGAGAAAATTGTCTTAACTTGAATTAATTTTATTGATCACGATATGACAAGTAATAATTTTCATTGTGATTATTCAAAAATCTAGCATCCAAGCCACCAAAGTCGTAATCACTCTTTCGATCTTAATTTGAAAATTGTCAAGTAAAATTGCTAAATCTTGATAAATCTTAGCTACTGAATCTTTGCAATACATCGATCACCTGTGCTAACTTTCAGGTGTTTTGCTCTGCAAAAAAGACCTCCTATATCCTGAAACTCATTCTCTGTCAATACTAATAATACTCATATACTATCTACAAATAATGCAAGCAATACAAATACTCTCTACATCACAGAAAACCTCATTGGAATGAAGTAATTCCTATTTCTCTCCGCGAATTTCGGAATAGATACAGTCTCAGGGCATGTTCCGCCACCTCTTCTTAAACTAACTCGTAACTAAAAGTCACTCTTAAAATTATTTTTGCGTTCCATGTCTTCTTCTTAGCAGGTTTAGATGAAACAATCGTTAGAAGGAGGACGTGGAAGGCTAATTTTATTTTAAAAATGAGTTTTTGTTAAATGTCGGCTTAAAAGAGGCTCTTAGGGATGTGTATACGACAAAAGTAAACTTCGTTTTAAATCGCAAATTTCTAAAACTTGTTGTTTACATTTTATTTTAATAGATATTCTATTAGTTACCGTGTTTTATTTGATGTTTCAGCTGTTTTACTGTATGACTATTTTAGGGGTTAAATTATTTAAATTTTCAAACGCTCAATCTGACAACGTTACTTGAGCAAGTTATAACAACCGTATTTTTCGGACCTTTTGGCTACGAAGCCTTAAAAATTAAAAAAAAAAGTACAGATGGACCTCACACGACTCACCTTTTCTTCCGGCCGCGCCCGCGTCGCCCGCGCGTCTGCGCACGACGATTACCATTCAAGAGTTGCATGCGAGGTGAAGTACGGAAGTTTGACTATTCCATCTTGATATTTTACAAATTCAGCGCGAGTCATCGAGTTCCGCGAGTTCTAATGTATGTGTCGCCCAGCTTATAGGGTTCTGTACTTCAAAAGGAACCCTTATAGAATTCTATAAATAATTATATAGATTCTATAAGGAACCCTTATAGAATCGCTTCATTGTCCGTCCTTGTATCTGTCTGTTAAGATCATTTTTTTTAGGATTGCGTAGTGATATCAATTTGAAATTAATATCAAAGATATAAATCTACGTACCTACTATTTATATCTATCTTGGAGCTATCAAAAGATAAGGCTTCCAAGTCACACAATCTAAAACACACCAATTTATGCGTTATATTTTAACACGCAAATGAACAAAACAAATGGGGTTCTTCCGTTAATCTAAAATCATGAAATTTGGCAAGAAGTAAGGTCTATAACACAAGTAAGGGAAAACACGGGACGCTTGGCAGATGTGAAACATCGAGTTTGTACAAGTGATATGCATCAAAGACTAGATTACGACAGGAACTAAATATAGCATAACGGAAAAATTAAATATGACGATTTCTTTACAGAAAATGATGGCTATTTACTTAATAAACGTTTATTTTTATTAAATATAAAAAAATAATATTAATTTCCAGTCGCCACAACTTAATTCATTTCATCTGTGACTTCAGTAATAGTTATATTCGATGTTTCCTCTGACGGTATTACTGTGACAATTGCTTGTCACAGAAATAATTAATAATTAATTTCTTTATAATAAATATGTAATTGAGTATCATTAATCAATTATTAATCAAAACTACAATCATATTAACCAAAATATAGTAATGTGTACGGTGTGAGGACGGGTCGTCAACTATACTATAGATATACACAGTCCACAGGTAGTAGTGTGCACGATATATATATATATGTATATAGTATAGTATACTATTGTGTGTCACGGCAAGCGTCGCCACGCCAACAATCCGATTTACCTGCGCCTATAGATGTTTCACATCAAAAATTTGAAAATCGTTAATCGGTAGTTACACTATTACGAAAATAGTCATTTTTTTACAACTGACATTTGCAGTTGGAGAATGTGACCGATGCACAGGAGAACATTATCTAACTTCTCACCATAAAACTTTAATTGAGTGGGCAGCTATCATTCAACGACGATCAAAATGCGATGCGCCCGGTACACGGCGAGATGGCCGAGAGTGGGCGCGGGTGCACAGGTGTCCCGAGATAATTCCCGAGGCATGCGGCGAAACGTGAATAAAAAAAAAAGTATTAAACCGCCGTCGCGGCCACGTGTGTAACCGGCTCGGAGCGAACGTGACGCGTCACGCATCCTGATCGAGTCCTTAACTCACTCAACCGCCGCCGAGAGTTGGTATTTCAAAATAGTTAAAGAGAAGTTTTGGAATGCCTCGGCTAGATTAAAACATAACCTATAAAAGGTCATACGATACCATAAATCCACTACAAACAATAAAACACCAAGTAGAGTTGTGGTATTTTTTTTTAATATCATTTAAATGAAACCAACATTACAGTGTCATATTTTTTTAGTCAGAAATGTAATCCCCGTCTGAATAATCTCCTCAATTTTTTTTTTTACTATGAATACGAAACTTATTTCCTTTTGTCGTTTGCACACTTCAATCGAAAGTCCATGTGTACGACATAGGTACACCTACTACGTCATGAGGGAATTTTATTTATGTCGTAATCGCGATCAGTGCCGAAAAGTGAAACTAGTCAGGGACCGGTGTCAAAACCGTTGATAGGATTGCGATCGCAACTGAACACCAAAACGAGTTCGTTACGAGTGTAAAAATAAATGGGAACGTGTCTAAATAACAAAGTAATTTATCGTTTACACATTCCTACGATGTCTAGGTAATAAATAGAATGGCAAATTTTATGAGATGAAATATAAAAAAATAAAACTATTACAATTATTTTAAAATTAATGTAAATAAGACAATAATTTCTGAACAATAAGATAAATGTTGGTTACTGACAACAGTTTTAGGTGGGGAGGCGACTGCAAAGACACTACTATGGTTTGTATTAGTAAAGCGCACTTAAGTGCGTGTTCTATCTTGAGAGTGGAAAGAGAAATAGACTTGTACTGTTTCGATATAGAAAATAATACACGTCTTGCTCCCACGTTACATTTGAGTGAGGTTTGTTAAACCAGCACGATATTTTCAGTGCTGGTATTTATTTATAAGGATAATATGCTATCACAAGCGTTACCTACGGAATCTTTGTTATAGGGTAATAACCCACAAAATTATAGGAGTTTTTTACATACGTATTTATGTAGGTAACTGGCTTCGCGCTCTAATGAAATTAATTAATGTAAAGTTTAATGAGTTGAAATCAAATATCTATGGCTGAATAAATAATTATTTGGCACGTGAGCAATCATAGACACCCATTTAATGTGTTTCTCAAAGGATGAAACAAACGCCAAAGTGCAGTTTAATGGTTCCTGTAGATGCAAGAATGATTTCTTGTTTAAAAAGAAGAATTAATTTAAATAATAAACTAGTTTGAACATATTGCACCAAAGTGTACATTCAATCAGCGCATTTCGTATAACATACTATTAATCAAAATTTAAGTAATTTATGGGAAATTAATTTATTTTGTAGATTTCTTATGAAAAAAGAAGAACGATTTATCGAATTACATCATTCTATAAATATTCTTTGATACTAATTACGGACGGATCTAAATATTTTGCGTTACTAACTTCATTTTTAAATTTTCCCAAAATATCTAATTAAACAACTTTAGTTAGAAGAAAAAGTGAAAATGATTTAGTGACACCATTTGTTGTAGAAGCGTTAATTAACAAATTATGTCTCCACCAATGTTGATTTTGTGTTCATGTTTTTAACTCGTCAAGTAAATGGAACTTCAATAGATTGTTCAATCCAAAGGCTCTTATAAAAAAATTTTGCAAATAGTTAATTTTGGATTTTCATATAAAAGCAACACATATTGCTTAAAACACATAAACCAAAATTGTCAATTTTTCAGAGAAGCACTTGGGTAATATAGAAATATGAAAAAAATGCTTGTATTAAATATTATAGTACGAATTACGAGACTTTTATAACACAAGAGAATTCAATTATCAGTTTTACAGTTATTAATAAACTCAACTAAACCGTGTTCTTCGTTTATTCCCATCAGTGATAGTCACAGAGAATAAGTCGATATTTCAAAATACCCGTTACATCTAGTATACTTAACTGTATTCGAGGATCTTTAAATAATTTCAATTATATTTCATTACGATTTATCCATTCACTTATCTCTTTTCATTTGTAATTGAAATGGTAAAAACTTCCGGGAAAGAATGCATAAGGCTATTTGTTTTACCTTTATTATTATAGTATAACGTACATTGCCTGAAGTAACGTCTGTTACTTCGGGCAATGTACGTTATATCTGATTTCAATTCAAACACTGTTATATAAACTTTTAAATCTTTAAGGTTGTGAATATTTTAAAGCACAATTCTTAAAATATCAGTGTTGTAGAATATATCAATACATTCGAAATGACTAAAAAAAAAAATTCGAAAAATTATATAATTCGATACATTACTAATCTATTTACCTAGATTTTTTTCAAAATAACTTCATTTATAAGTGTCGGATTTCATTATATATGTTAAATACATATTATCATCATTATTTGGCAACAAATTAATTCTGCTAAACGTGAAGACCAGAGGAGCATAAATAATAAAAACTTCACGTCTTTCGTCCGACACGTCAGTGCACGTTCCTTAAATATTTTGCTGTTAGTTAACGTTGAAGTAATATCGTGTGAAGTTAAATCGACTTTTTTTTTATTACGGCAACCCTTAACAGATGGCAGAAATTGATTACATGCCGAGCGATTATCCTGTACAAAGAAAAGCTTGTGGCGGAAAAAGAAACGTGCAGATGCGCGTCCGCCGGATGGACGCGCAGCAGCTGAGGTTTCTTGAGGCTTCCGTGGCAATTACCTAGGTAACTGATTTTTTCCCTCCGCAATCACGAACGCGTACTCATGAATATCATTAGGGCCATGAAAGCAAAAGCGAGTAGCGAAAAAAAACTGAAGACTATTTGATTTTCAATGTGATTATTTATCGTATTGGATTTCTCGCAAAAAAAAATTATTTAAAAAAAAAATCGGTTGTTATCATTCCCTTCTTAAGAAATCAGGTTTTTGTCAGAAGTTGTCATTTTGAGATGCTAGGAAACTATTCTTACAGTTTTTTGTGATGAGGTCCATAATGTTGTCTGTCTGTATGTGTGCGCCTGGGCGTTTGTACATATTGTTATTGAACTGAAAAAGTTTTATATCCTAATTTTGCATGCGATTTAGCATATAATTTTGTATTTTCACCATTTCTTGAGAGTTAAACAAAGCTAACTAATATTTTACCGCATGGGAGTTCAACGATTTTTAATGGTTAGACACATAATGTTTTTTGACTGAACGAAATCAATTAATTCTTTTTTTTTTCAATTTGATAATTTATTAGTAATCTAATTTAAATGAATGTTTATTTCGTTCGTATTACAAAAAATATATATATATATACCTCTTTATATTTTTTCCTAAAATGTCGAATATATCCATCTCTTACGATCTTTCCACCTTTATCACAACCAGGTAAATATTGAATTTTTCTTTTAAAATATTGTAACGAGCGCTAGACGGTTTCATTTTGGTCTCATTTGACATCTCTCTTCCCTCCATGTAGCTTTGGTAGCTTAGTCGAAAACAATTTTAAGCGTTTTTTTTTTCTATTAAACCGATTAAGTGGCTTTTTTTCTTTTAGCCATCTAGAATAGACTTAAAATATTGAATACTAATGTATAAATAAGAATGAACAATAGCGGTTCTTAAACATATAATTTGTTATAATTATAAATCGATATCAACAACGTAATAACATTAGCCATACTTACGAATTATTGAATAGAGAAAAAAAAACAAATTTTTTTATTCCTTCTGATACAAATATCCATGTATTCAAAAATCCAATGTTATATTTCTCTTTCTTGGGCATAGACCATTGTGTGGTTTATCGATTTGTCTGTGCGTTTTGATAAATGAAATATTTAATTAATATGGAAATATTAAATTGTGTGATCGCCTAAAACCATAACGAATTATGTAGATCATAAAAAAACAAGACATAACACTCATCATCAACCGTCAATAATTTGACGGTTTCATGAAATATATCGATATTTCTTTAAAGTAACTTTGATAACGTCAATGAATTCAAGAAGTATTTGAGGTCTACATAAATATTTATTGTGTGAAATTATTTTGGAAATGGCGGTAGATTAAAAGGTATTGAAAAGCGAAAATGAGACGTAAGCAGATAATTTCGACCTAAGATAGCCAAAGATTACATTATAAGGTCAAAAAGTATCCAAAACGGCAGACAGAAAACATCGATTTTAAAAATGGTAGAATTGGGGTCAGGGGTGTTATAAAACGAAATATAAAATATCTATAACAACATATAGGCTGTATCAGGGATGCAGCCGTAATTGAGTACGTGAATCGTCTAGAGAATGCTAGAGAATGTATAATAATCAAGCACTAAAGCTTAGTACTCTACAGTACGGATCATGACATACGCAGATAACCAAACCAACTAATATTTATTCATATATTTTCTGCATCTTTTATTCAAACACATGCTTATAATATCACATGCATAAGCGCTATAGCATAACATGTGATATAATGTCGTGTGCTCTGTCAAATGCGACCACTTCCGCTCGAATCGATCAAGGTCCTGCGCAGTAATCACTAAATAAGCGCTATGCGCGATGATGAATTTAGTTCTGAAAGCGTAGCGTTGCGGGCGATTGCAGCGCCATTTACGTCAGCGACATTTTTGTGCACTACCGTGTAATAGCTTCTGTCCTTTAAATGATGATCATAAAATGATGCCGGTATAAGTTGCTATACTTTCAAAATATTAAGCGATCTTGTCATAACGTATTTGATTACCTTTCTTTTTTGCTAGTGATTGTCTAATTACCGAAATGAAGGTCGTTTAATGTCAAAATTTAATAAAAAAAATACAGACAGAACTTACTGATTTATATAGTAATAACGATTAAATTAAGGTAAAAATGGCCGGGTTCGATTCTGTTCACGAGTTAATTGAGCAATGAGAATTTTTTCTCATTGCTCAATTGCATTACAGATCGGAAAGCTTAACTAGCTAGTCGGAAACCTTAAGCCGTCGGTTCCGGAAGTTGAAGACTAACCCCACAGCACACGCAACACATGCATACACTCGCTGTCATGACATTTACGCATTTACAACGCGAAGTATCACGTCGCATATAATGCTCTTACGCATCGTTGAATGTTTTCTAGATGCGATCCCGCGGTGCCGGATGCGCACCTGTGTCCGTGAGAACACCGCGCTGCGGCCGTCTGTCTGTGTATAAACATATTTACGTGTGTATAGTTGAGACGTTCCGCGATTTATTTAGTTCGCATTGTGCGTCCACGACGAGCCGTCGTCGGCCCTTTGTAGATTGAAATGACCATGTTTGACGAAAAATAAAATGAACAGAGATGTAACATTCGATTTCAGATAATTAAAATATGAAACACTGTAGAATCATCGTAGAAGATTTTTGACGTGATAACGTCTTATAAATCGATGAACGCCGGCTGCGCACACGAAAAAGCATGACTCATTGTTGCGTGCCGAGCGTGCGAGCGAGAGCGCGGAACGAGCGATCTCTCTTCTACTCCATCGGCCGATGCGTCCGAGTAGAAGAGAGACAGCGGCCACACACAACCTACACGCGAACTGTTTTGTTAACTGTTTATAAAGTGAAGTGAAAAGTTAAAGCGGTTTCCATTGTTTATTACAACAAAAATTGCGGCAAGTGATAATAATTCAAATCAATTCATAAAAGTATGCAATTTTTCATCGATGTTTTCTTATGACGTTATCACGTAAAATTATTGCTTGTAAACCGACTTTACAGACAGCCGATTTTTTTTAGTTAAAATAATAAACCTGGAAACGGATAATTTTTTAAACAATACTTTGAAACCCAATTAAATCAATTAAATAAAAACACTTTAACGATGCTTTTCAAAATTCAAAGGATCAAAACAAAACTAAAACTTCTTTTTTACCTGAGATAATTCTCATAATTAGCGGGTCATATCACAGTCTTACGGATAAAATTCCGTGAATACCATGGCGACAATTCTCGCCACCTACGTGAGAGGTCTGGGGTATGCTCACGCATTCACCTGCTGCTCCAGCGGCGATGGCTCATTCACTCTGCAACGAGGTGGCTCTTCTCTTGCGGTCACTAAATAGTTGGGACGCAAACACACGCGATTGCCTAACTTTGATTCCGTCGAGAGATGGTGAAATTCTCCAAGTTCACCGTCCTTGGATGTGTCTTAAAAGCGCTGGTGGACGCATATTCTGCAGCTCTCCTGTGCTGGATACGTCGGAAACGGATATTGAGAGAGGAACTGGTTTCGAACTCTCGATCCACCATATTTTTTTGCGTGATGACATTCCCGCAGAGACTTTACACAGTCTCTCTCGACTTGTCAGCCATTACTCACACGACAAGCGTCATCCAGCGTGGGGAACACAATTGCCCTTTTTATGCAAAACAATAATTGCCAGAAGTAGAAAAAATTAAGGTCATCCACAATCATAAATGTTTGACTGTGTTCTAACTTTTTAATTTCGGGATCAGGAATTAATATTGCGTTAGCTTTTAAATTATATTCGTAATAGTTTAACTACAAAAAAAATATTCTTCTTGAAGATTCTTCTTGAGTAAGTTTGAATATATTTGATGATTGTTCCTAAAATATTCCAATTGCAGTCCCTGTAAGTTTCGTTTACTGGTTACCCTACGGCTGCGAGCGCGTGAGAGACTCGCTAAATTCTGCGTGAGTGGCCGTGTGAACTCGAATGCTGTTCAGGTGTTCTTTTTAACATTTTTGCCTTATTCATCCATTATTTGAGAATTTTTTCCAAACCGCTCGAGATTTCGTCGTTTTGTAATAGAAAATCTATTTGATTTGTATAAAAAAAAATACTGAACAATAGGTGCGCGGCTTAACAGGTATGATTTGTGCATCACACAAATGTTTATTATTGCCCAATGCGCAAGTATCGTAAAGGTTTGTAAAAAGAATTAAAAAGCAATATTTTCGGCTTTGTTTTAATACAACATTTAAAATGTATGTAGTTTAAATCGCGCACATTATTTTTCATAGAATTATTTCTCATACAACATATTATTTCTCGCGCATACAATTATTCATATTCTTAATACTATATTAAATTTTTAGGGGTCCCGTAGTGCATTTTCGAATCACGGTGTAGTAGAATTTATACACTTTCTATTTTTATAAGTAATTACTTTTTATTCTTTCTTAATCCTCGAACCCATAGAGAATAATAGAAAAATATTAGAGAATAATATTAAATTATTATTATTATTAGATATATTTACATAATTATAATGTTTTTAAGAAAATATGTAATGTAGTTACCTACTTGATTCTAAACGTATTAAAGAAATAAACCTAAGACGTGCCACAAAAAGGAAAACATCCGCCTGCATGGTAGGTAGGTACGCTTACGTGAGCTTTAACAAAACAGTAGAAATATTAAAATGAATTTGGGCAAAGTCGACCGTTGTCAAATCGTGCTCACAGTAAACAATGGCGACGCGGCGTGGCGGCTTTCAAGTCCAGCGCACGAAGCCGGCAGTAAATCGCGATGCGCACGCAACGGATTGTGTACGTTGTATTCATAATGTATTTGTGCGTAATTGTTGATGTTAATGTATGATTTGGATACAGCACGTGTGTGTTGCTAAAGAATTTTCATGAAACGACACTCTTTTTAATAATTATATTGTACGTATAACAACAGTTAATACGATTTATGTTGGATATGTATGTATAGTTAATTCCTATTTAACTTGAGATAGCGTTTTGATTTCACTTAAATAAACTTATTTGATTTTATTTTCCATAATTTACTCATGTTTACGCAACAAGAAGAAAAACATTACACGCAACCGTTATGTAATCTAATTTTTTAATTCTTTTACGACTTATTCTGGTTACATACGCCCAATATATTTTTACATATCTGTGTCTCTACACAATGACAAACATCACGCAATGATATATCACAGTAGGTACGTGCCCGTATATATGGGCGTGCGTAGGTATATTATTACATCGGGCTACGAACGCAGGTGTGCCCGAGACCGGCCGGCGCCGGCGCGCATTCCGACGGCGGTCACGGCGCCGACCGCAAACGCCGTGGACACGGCCAGTTCTCCTTCCTGTCTCCGAGACTGAAATTGAAATGCGTGTGATTATAGCGTTCGAACGCGTCTATGTAGTACAATTACGCGTGCTCGCATTTTACACATGAAGAAATATGCAATAACGAATTGTCTATATATTTTTTCCGATTCTCTTGGGACTTTTACCGATCGTTATAGCTTAAACTTAGTTCAAACCTAATTTTACACTCATGATAAGCTCGCACTTGTTTCCCGGGTAGTCGGAGGTGACGGATATCCGGTTGGCACGATCTACACATATTTTCTTAGCGTCAGTGACATCCATTAATCGTTCCATGCGTCATTGTCGATTTCGAGCGTTTATTTATATCTTAATTTCAAACTGCGTTTGTCTCCGTTAGCTCTAGTCTCTTTTGAAAAGTTGTCGAGTGATTTTAATTTAGAAAAAAGTTAAAATAATCTAACGTATTTCATCGATTCAGTCGTTGGATGTCCACTAATAGACATAAACCTCCCTTTTAGATATGCACGACGAAAGGTCCTGAGCCGTTGGTTGGCAGCCCGCGTAAAAGGGGCCTTCCAATGCTAGTAGGCCTGGTTTGCGATCATAAGAGAAACTCCTACGCTTTTCATTTGATTTTCAGTGACCGAATTTGCTAACGAGATCGATAGCGGGAAATGTCTGTCATCCGTATATCATACTAACAACCGCATTATTCAGAAATTGCAATATCTTCTCAGTTTACAATTCGAATTTAGAAATTACGAAAAGTACTTATATTGTAGCAATAGTTTCCCTTTATTGACATTACATGTTCACAAATTAAATATCAAATTATCGTCATCCCATTGAGCGCAAGTTTATTTCGGATTAAAGGGCGAGAATCTTGGTCCTCCAGATTGATTCAGTGCGTGTAGACGGTTATTAGTAACCGTTGTCATAGATGCAGTGGCCTAATATTCAAAACCAAGAAGTTAAAGTACTCCTCGCAACACAAAAAAGGTGAAATAATTTAGTTTATATTAAAAATTCATTGGTCAATTGCCCCATAGTCAGGAAGCGACCCGTTTTTATTTTGGTTCGAATGCAAAACATTGACCACTCAGTTCTGAAATAACAATCTGATGAAGGCCGCAAGTTACGGCCCGATCATAGGAAGCCCAGAGGCATAGAGAAATATGAATAAGGACTACTGGTTATCAATGTCTACGGGAGACAATAGACAGAAAGAATATTTTCTTTTAGTGTGTGTTTTTGAACATCTCTAGATTTTAAGTTATAAATAATGCCAACCACTCTTTTTTTTGCAGAAAAAATAATACCTTTTTGTCAAAAGTTTTCCTCGATACCGTATGGTATTACGCTATAAAAATAGTAATAAACTTTTATAATCTAAGACTAAAATAAAACGACTTTTTATTGTAATGCCATGTTTATAGACAAATCTTTACCTTCAACAGGCTTTATATTATGCCATCTATTTTTTATTCACTCTATCTAAAACAAAAATTTTTAAAAAGATTTTGCTATTCAATCACAGATAGATTGTTAAATTATAATTTTAACTATATAAGCAAAAATATTTAATAAATACATAGTGTTAAGTTAGTACACAATTTAATATATGCTTGTATAGATACATTACCATTTTTGCCAAAACATATTTTAAAGCACATTACATTTTTGCCATCTAGGTATATTCATTGTAACTAAACAGGTTAATTGCATAGAAATTGTGCTATCCACCAACAGATGACACACCTCTAAATTATTGTAACAGGTTCATAGATAGTAATACAAATATATTATTAGCTCAATAAAAATATGTTTCAAGTATTCTGTTTAATGATTTATTTAAGCAACAACAACGCAAATAATTAGTTTCGAAATTGTTTTTAAACGTATTCCATGAAAAGAAAATAACGATCTGGCAACACATATAACGCATGGACTTTGAGGTTTATCAAGTGACAGTTGACCCGGCGACTCGAATTTTCCAGATCAGATAGACAATTGCATTTTATTGCTCGCAGAAAAGTATCACTACAGGGATTTGTAATTTCAATAACGAAGTAGAATATTACAAAATGTCTACTGCGGTTAAACGTTTGATACCTTTATTGGACCGCGTGTTGATCAAAAGAGCTGAAGCTGTCACAAAAACTGCAGGCGGTATCGTGATTCCGGAGAAGGCTCAGTCAAAAGTTCTCCATGGAGAGGTTGTGGCAGTGGGACCAGGTGCTAGAAAAGACAACGGTGACTTCATTCCTGTACAAGTAAAGGTCGGCGATAAAG